>CAUYQU010076291.1:0-163447 GCA_963574635.1 Cheracebus regulus
GGGAGATAGCATGGGGAGAAATGCCAGATATAGGTGAAGGGGAGGAAAGCAACAAATTACACTGCCACGTGTGTACCTATGCAACAATATTGTATGTTCTTCACATGTACCCCAAAACCTAAAATGCAATAAAAAATAAAAAAAAAAAAGATAAAGATGCAAAATAACGACTTTGCAAAAGGCAGCATACCATTTTTCAGCAATGAGAAAACAGGGAAACAGATGTCTGAATTAGTCATTCACTGACACAGCATAAGTGTAATGTCACCTCATCCTTTAACCTTTTACCATTCAAGCCTCTGATGATTCTATGAATTCCTTTAGAAAACTCTAGGAAAAATGGAATTTACTGTTGCCAGAATGAAGTCCCATTCTCCAGCTACCTTCCAATACTCGGCTCCAAGTGTTGAGAATCTATTCGTGCATGAATTGTGATGCATACCTGGGAAAATGCACTCACTAGCAGCTCTGCTCCTAGTTGAGTAACACTCCCTGAAAAGTATGAGAGACTCCCTGTACATGAATCATGTGTTTAAGGCACGGAACCAAGTGATTTGTGCAATCCCCTGAGGACAAAGGTTAGAAAACTGGGCTTGAAGCCATGCCCCACTTTTATGCTTTATAAGCAAGGCCTTGCTGCCTCCCTTCATGAGCCTGAGGGTCAACAGAAGGGCAGGGCCTGTCAGACACCATCGGCCTCCATGCACAGGGCACCGTGGACAACAGTAACATGGCAACTACTGAAATAAATAAGACAGTACGTTGTTTAGGAAACAATTAATGTTCTGAGGTTTCAGTGATAACAACTTCAAAGTCAACAGGAAAAGTGGTAAGAAATAACTGGCATGAATGCCTTTTATTCAAAGTTGAACCACAGCTGCATTTTTTTTTACACTCCACTGAAGTATTTCTGTTACGTTCTTCTGTGGTGGCAAGAAAGGAAAGAATATGGTGAGGAGACCTTAATATTTACAATAGCAACTCTCTATCAACTGGCTTGGTTCTTCTAGAACTGCACTTTTTCAAAACAGTAGCCATTAGCACATGTGGCTATTTAGATATAAATGAATTACGATGACATAAAATTAGAAATGCGGCTCCTCAGTCACATCAGCCACCTCTCAAGTGCTCTACAGCTACATGTGGCTAATGGCCACCGTGTTGGAAAGGGCAGCTTCTGCCATCACAGAACATTCTGCAGGACAGTGCTATTGCAGGGTGATCTGGGTTCAGATCTGGCTTGAAGACCAGTCAGTTCCGTGGTCACAGGCCCTTCCCTGGGCCTTTATTTTTGACTGAAAATAAAAGGTGGAGTGATGAGACTTAGTGAGACAGACAGTTTTCATGTCCACAGAATAAGGAAACCACTGGAGAAAAGTATTCACACTGATAAAGAACATCTGTGATACAAGTTTGTATGAATCTATTGGTTTGAAAGGATAAGTATTTAGGCAAAGCAATCAGCCCTTACAAATCTCAATAAAGCTGTCAAAATCCAATGGCCATGTCCAGGGCCATTAAGAGTCTCTCTGTGGCCAAGAGGAACCATCAAAGCTGCAGAAACTTTGAGGATTGAGGATGTTGCTTCTCCAGCCTCTAAGGCCAAATGCAGCATTAAGCCTGGAACCAAGACACAGACATCAGGACCCTGCACTTGAACACCCTTCTCAGTCAAAACAACTTGTCATGTTAAAGCAGGAAGGGTTACCTGGGTTGAAGGAGAGGGTTTTTATAACTACTCAGGAAATACAAGGGTGAAGGTTGAGCAATTCTCTTGTGAGTCTGGTAACTTTTTATTCATAATAAAAATTTTATAGCTGCAAGAATAAGCCTCTGACCAATTGTCTATTCCTGCCTATGTCTCTCTTTAACATATGTCAAATCAACAAGTTGATAAATCTTTATAGAACCTGCACTCTGTACCTAGTGTGCAAATACTGCAAGAGATAGGAAAACAGTCCAAGATAGGGGTTTGTTCTTTCCCTGGGGCTGTGACCAGATGGTTCAGGAAGAAGGATTCACACCATGAAGGACTTAAGAATTAATGCTAGGATTCTGGTGGAAGCAGGTTCTAGAGCATATAATGCTCAGTCCTAAATAAGCACTGAAGGCACGCAGAGATGGAACAGGACTGGACTTTTCAAGGAAGACTTCATGAAGGAAGCAGGACTAAAGCTCTGAAAAAAAAAATACAGGCACCAGGGTGGCAGGTAGGGTCAGAGAAGAGATTCCAGGCCTCAGCAATTACATCATCCTACCCAATCCCATATTGCTTGGTGAGGAGGTTTAGCATAGTGGATCAAAGCTTAGACTCTCAAGCAAGAGTGTGTGGCTTCAAATCCTGGTTTTATCATTTATTAACTCTGTAATCTTGGGCAATCTACTTAATCTTTCACTAGATTGCTGTGAGGATTAAATGAGTTTATATATGTAAAAGTCTAGGCACAAAATAAGCAACATACGACTATTAGCACCTCCACTCCCACCCCACTCTTTTTTTCACAGAGCTTGTTTTTACTTGTATTTACATTGAGAATCTCTTCTTTTAATAGGAAATCTCAAAAATTTTACAAGTAATTTCCATAATCGTCAGTTTGATTTCTTTAATTTAAAAAGATTTTTAATAAGTAAATGCACTGCATTTAGGGTAAGCCAACTTGCAGAATCACCCTGGGGGCTGCCTCAGCTCTTCTTACCAAAATACTCATGTTATCAGGGCCCAGGACAAAATCTACTTCATCACCATGTTTGAGGCTGAAAAAGACTGATTATGTCTCCTAAATTATACCACAAAAGCTATTTGATTTAGAAAGATGTCTCGGTAGTGTCAGTGTTCTCCCTTCTTTTTTTAAAAAAAAAAAAAATTATTTTTAATTTTTGCTGGGAAAACTACATATCCATATGCAGAACAATGAAACTATACCCCATCTTTCACCATATACAAAAATCAAATCAAAATGGATTAAAGCCTTAAAGCTAAGACCTCAAACGATGAAGCTCCTAAAAGAAAACACTGGGGAAAATCTCTAGGACATTGGCCTGACCAAACATTTATTGAGCAATACCCCACAAGCTCAGGCAATCCTATTTTTATGTAAGAGGGGTGATTATTACACTTGCACTTCCTCACTCCCTCTGGGAGATGGACTGGCAGCATGGGAAGGGGACGCAGCTCTGAGTGCAACCTGGCTTTAGTCTCAGTGGCCGCTTGCAATCTGGGCAAACATAGGCAGTGTCTTAACCTTATGGAGCCTTCCTTTCCTCATCTAAAATATGGGACATTAACCACTTCACAGGCTTGTTTGGAAGAGTGAAATAGAATTATCTGACACCATGCCTGGCATGTGGTCTGTCACATGGAGGGAGCTAACTCGAATGTCCCAACAGGTTGAATTTACTATCACTCTTTCTGAGAAAGAGCCATGTCACTGCCACTCAATTCTTCAGGCTATTTGCACATAAAAGAGGCAAGACTTCCTGCAATCCAAACTGGCTCTGCCTACAGCAACAATACCAGGCCTACAGCAACAATACCAGGCTTCCCAAATAAATTTAAATACAAAAAATAAAGCAAAATAATAGGAATGGCATGAATACATATCTGTTTCAAACCCTAACACATACACTCAAATTCCTAATTTGTGTATGGTTTGGTCTTGATCTTGACAGTACTAAGATAGGTTACACACTTGTGTGATGATCTCTCCAGAAAGATAGGGGCAAGTGGATCGTTCTCCACAACAGTGTTTGCATTGTCAACGGGATTTAGAGGCATACAAGAGAATCCATTCTAATAAGCTTAAGCAGAGAAGGATTTATTATAGATTCTTGAGAAGCTCACAAGATTTCTAGTTAGGGGTAGACACCAATCAAGCTTAAGTACTGCACATCCAAGTTGAGCCTGTAGAAACACTCAACCACACTCTGGGATTGTTCTAGAGAAAACCCCATAGCTTGATGCTGTTGGCATCTATGATACTAGGGACTGGGCACTAGAACTTCCACCACAGGTGCAACCTGCAGAACCAAATGCCTCTGCCAAGGCGTTTTCCTGGAAGATCTTATATCCCACACAGCTGTTGCTACATGTGGCTCCTTCTGCAACCTGTTGTCACACATTATAAATTCTCTTTACAGAAACAGAAACACCTAGATCCTAGCTGCAAGGGAATCTGGGATTTTTTTCTTTTGCTGGTCAGCCTTTATAGTACAAGAAGCCATACCAGGTAGGTTTGGAAAGGTAGTAGTGAGTTCCTCTGCAGTATCTGTCAGAGAACACAAGATCACCTCCACCAGGAAAGACTTCTCTGGTCCCCAGTCACCCAGATTCAGCAGGTCCCTCCAGATTGTGCCCATGGCACAATCCAGACATTCCCCCCATTACATTGAATCAGCTATTTGTTCACACAAAGGTTTTCTTTGTTAAACTGAATCATGTAGAAGTGGGAAAGGCACAAGCTTTGGAAGTGCAATTGCATTCAAATCTCAAATTTGCTGTTTATTAACTCTTTAACCTTGGAAGAAATTCCTTAATATCTCTGATTATCAATATCTCTATTTATAGAATGTGGTATGATACCCACCACAGACACTTATCATGAAGGGTGAAGTGCTTAACTGAATCACTGATGCATCACATGTGCTCAGGAGGTGGAAAATTTCTTCTAAATTTTCTTATCATTAAGAGCAAAAATAATTTGAATTTCAACTTTGTGTCTCTCTGGGTAGTTAAAAAAATCATGTCTTCTATGTGCCAGATATTCTGCTAGGTACTGAAATTATAAAAATGAACAAGAGTCTTGCAAGTATTCTTAATATAGGTGGGAAGAGGCATATGCATACACACACCCACATACACACACAGTGGTTATACAAAGTGATAATGTGTGGAGAAGGAGTGATTGAGTGATTGATCTTTCAGAGGCAGGGAGAAAGCCTGCTACGATTTCACAACTCAACATGTGAACTGGGTTGTAAAGATCATGTAGGAATTTAGGTGGAACGGGAGTGGGAATCTGACCAGGCAGTAGCAGTAATGTGAGGGCATTTGAGATCAGTAAGTAGCTCACAAAATAGAGTGAGTACAGCAAGGAGTCAGGAAGAGATGGGCACAGCTGGCTGTCATGAGCTGGAACAGGGTGCTCTCTACACACCACTAATTTTGTAGGTTGTGTCACATATGAGGGCACCTGGCTAGTTTTTGGGGGGTGTGGATCATTCTGGCATCCAGCCAAGTCAACCCAAAAAGCCAGTTGCCTGCAGAGCCATCTCTTGAAATCAGATTGGCACCATACCGTGGAAAGTTTTGTGTGCTAAACTAAGGACTCTGAATTTTACCTTGTAGGTAATGGGGAGTCATTACAGGTTAGGCAGAGTAGACTTGATGACATTTGTCCACAAAAGCAAAACTGATTCAATGAGGAGGATAGATGCAAGCTGTATTAGTCTGTTTTCATGCTGCTAATAGAGACAAACCTGAGACTGGGAATTAAAAGAAGTATAATTGGACTTTCAGTTCCAAATGGCTGGGGAAGCCTCAGAGTCATGGCAAGAGGCAAAAGGCACTTCTTAAATGGTGGCAGCAAGAGAAAATAAGGAAGAAGCAAAAGGGGAAACCCCTGATAAACCCATCAGATTTCATGAGACTTACTCACTATCATGAGAATAGCATGGGAAAGACCAGCCCCCACGATTGAATTACCGCCCCCCACCCCGGGTCCCTCCCACAACATGTGGGAATTCTGGGAGATACAATTCAAGTTGAGATTTGGGTGAGGACACAACCAAACCATATCACAGGCAGATCAATTAGCAGGCTAAGATGAACAGAATGCAACATCATACCACTGGGGAGAGATGATAAGAGTCTGAATCAACATGAGCAGCAGTGAGAAAATGCAATGAGGATCATTTTGAAAATCATTTAGACAGTAGAACTTCTGAGACATGGTACCCAGCGGGATGTGGTAGACCATGTGGATTGTGATAGTAGAAATTAGGGAGAAGCAGGTTGGTCTTTTTGGGAGGCTGGGGGGATTTTACAACATTTTATTATTCCTTTAAATTATATAAACTGATTTGTGCAATAGGAAGGCAGGCATATGAGTATGAAATTTGAAAGAGAAGATCAGATATAGAGATCTCATTGACTTATAGAGATAATAGCTGTAGTCACTGATATAAACAGTGTTATCCCAAAAGAGGTCGATAGCCCCAATAAAGCTTTTTCATGTACACTGTACATAGTGGTATTCCAGTAAATTATTAACATCGATCTCTGTGTTGTGGGGGGACTCCTATCTTTAGCATTTATTGATTTTTGTAGTGTAAGTATTCCCACCATAGCCAATTTCAAGGTACCAATATGGCATCACTGAACAAGGAGTCAGGAAGAGATGGGCACAGTTGGCTGTCGTGAGCTGGGACAAGATTCTCAACACACCACTAATTGTGTAGATTGTACCACATATGAGGGCACCTGGCTAGTTTGTGGGCAGAGGCAGAGGTGGGGATGGTTCTGACATCTAGCCAAGTCAACCCAAGAACCCAAGAAGTCTGCAGGGCTGCCTCTGCAAGAAGGGGGAAATTTACTCTACATTATTTGTCCAGAAGGGGTACCTTTTCCTAATTCTGAAGCCAGAATTTAAGAGGGCTAAGGATGAAGCCCTGACAAACACCAACATTTAAGCAACAGGGAAAGATCCCACAAAACAAAACCATACAAGAGGAGTGGGCAGACAGGGCTTATATCTAACCACTAGTCCTTTCTAGTTTGATGACCTTACTCAAATTACTTTCCTTCTCTGTGTCTCAGTTTTACCATTTTTCATATTGAGGTAAAATATACATAACATTAAATTTAACATCTGTACCATTTTTAAGTGTACAGTTCAGTGGTATCAAATGTACTCACATTGTTGTGCTACTATCACTACCATACACCCAGAGAACTCTTGTTTTGCACAACTCAAAGGCTGTGCCTATTCAACAGTCACTCCCCATTCACCCCTTCCCATAGCCCCAGGCAATCACCATTCTACTTTCCGTCTCTGTATTTGGCTACTCTAGGTACCTCATACAAAGGGCATCATACAGGAAGTTTCATCATGTTTTAAATGAGGAAGACAACACCTTCCTTGTAAGTGTTGTAATCCTCAGCTGGGCTGTGAGGATTCCAGCTGAACATCTCACATCTCACACATGCCTAGCATAGAGAGGCACTCAGTAAAGGACAGCTCCCATGTGACAGATGCTATGCAAGATGCTTATGGGAGACATGAGGGGGAACAAGACACTGTTCTTGCCTTCACAGATCTTCAGCCTAGAAAGATTTTGTATTTGCAAGTAACTGTTACTAAATCAAAAAGTGAAATTTTTCAAAAGAAAAGTACTGACAATGTTCCTTGGGAATTTAGAAGATGAGCAGATTATCATTGGCTAAGAAAATCAGAAAAAAGTTTACAGAAAAGGAAACGTTGCTTTCAAGGGTTTGGCCCAAATGGAAATAACAAAAAAGAACCCTTTGTAAAGACAGACTGCACATGCCAAGACATTGTACTACTGGTCATCTCAGGCTGCCATGACAAAGCCACACAGACTGCATGGCTGAAGCAACAGACACTTATTTTTTCACAATTCTGGATAAAAGTTCACTGTGCAAGTTCCAGCATGATCAGGCTCTGGTGAGGACTCTCCACCCGGCTTGCAGACAGCCACCTTCTTGCTGTATCTCCACACGAAATGAAACAGTAAGCTCTCTGGTTCTCTTCTTAAAAGGATAGTAAACCTATTGGATCAGGCCCTTTTCCTATGGCCTCATTCAACCTTAATTACTTCCTCAGAGGCCCCAACTCCAAATATAGCCACACTGGTGGTTAGGGATTCAACATATGAATTTGGGGTCAAGGGTGTTGGGGAGATACAAACAGTATAAAAGGCAAGGAAGTGGGAAAACACCACTTGTTTATAGGAAGTATTCAATATTATTATTTGGATGATGCATAAGGGGGTTGAAAGTGGAGGAGTGGGAAAAATAAAATAAAATTATACTCAGGGATTAGTTTGGACCACAGGAGGCCTTTGAGTAGCAGCTAAGACTTTTAAGAGTGTGTTTGGTCTGTGGTAGGGAGAATCTAAGGGTTTTAAACAGGAACACTGGAAGGTCAGAAGTGTGCTTTGGGAAGATGGTTTTGGCAGTGCTGGGCTTTACAGCCAGTCTTGTTCTTATTGCCTTAGAACAGAGAAGGAAGGGCAAGAGCTGGCAGGTTAGATACTTGCAGAATCTCCAAACCAGACCTTTTGGTCTGCTTTTCTGAATCCCGGTCGATCCCTCGTTTGACTGGTCATGAAGAACAGACAGTTCTGGGATACTTTTCTGAAAAATCATTTGAGGACCAACATCCCCCAGCATACCCCCAATTAGAGCTTCCCAAGTATCAATTCCAAAGCAAAACAGGCTTCTTAATCTCAAAGGTTTTGAATGAGAACTGACCTAATGAATGATCCACTAACCAAAATAACTTGGGACAGTTTCTTGCTAACTGCTGAAGACACAGAAAAGCTACCTGATCTTGCATTTCATGATATAGTATCTAGTTCTTGAAGGTTGTAAATGGTCGAATCTCAATTAAAAGGCTCTTCAGGGCAACACTGCAGAGAGGAATGCCTCTCCCCAGGGTAAAGTTCTCGTCAGCCTCCTTAGGCAATTGGTTCCAGCAGCCACTGCGACAACAACTAAAAATAGCCGTAGTATAAAACCCCAGCTCCCAGGAACGCTGAGAGAAAATAGTTTGCTAAGAAGTACAGACTGTGATAAAGCATTGCCTGGTGTTTTCCAACACTTCATGGGACATGATGAGTTCCCAGAAATCATTAATACCGACCTCAGCGATTAAAGTAGGTTTACTGGGTGGGAGGGAAAGCCACTTTCTAAATTATAAACAACTTAAGAGATCATCTAGAAGCACTCTTCAGTATAGGGCTGAGCAATGTGAGCTTGTTCACATCACTCTTCCACCTACATACTTTCATCCTTTTATTCATTTAGCAAGTGTTGACTGGGCACGGCTCAATTCCTCTCTCCCTTCTGCTCAAACATCCTCCTTGACATCTAATACAGCAGCTCTGTATTCCTGTTTTCCTTATTCTCCTGTTTTCTTTATATCACTGGCATTGTGCTTTATTTGTTGGTTGTCCATCTGTCCTGCCAGCCTGTCACCCAGCTCCAGGGGCAGGACTTTGCCTGTTTGAGGTCTGGCATGGAATGACTGTACTGAATGCAAATGTGTGTAAGCCCTGCCCTCCAGTCTCTCTCTCTCTCTCTCTCTCTCTCTCTTTCTCTCTGCAACGCCTGTTAGTTGGATGTTGATCTTCTGTATTTGCCCTCTGTCTCTTGTCATATCTCTCATAAGTTTTCTTTGATTTTTTGTTCAATAATCCCAGTGGCTTTCTTTATTTCCAGCTCTTCTATTAATTTTTTCATTTTTAGCAGTTACATTCTTAATTTTAATAACTCTGATCTTATTCTCTGTTCATTTTTCAAAATGTCCTGTACTACATCATAAGGGCAGAGTGACAGAGAAGGCCAAGTCAACCATCCTTCATTTGAGGTGAGCAGGGAGTGGACTCCAAATGCCAGGAGAAAGGTTTCACCCTGGCACCTCCACACTGAGACCGGAAGCACAAGCTCTCCCCATACCCTCAAATGGCTGCTGTGGAGGGAACCTTCCATGTAGAGGCCAGAGGTAAAAGGCTCCCAGTGCTCTGCACAGTTGGCTGCTGTCTGGTACAGTTGTTCTAGGATAGAATTTCACTGAGTCCCTCCAATGGAGCCCCATATCATATCTCCCACCCACTGTGGGATGGGCCAACTCCAAGCTGACAGCTTCTCTAGGGTCCTGGCAAAGAACAGGGACCCACATCCTCTGCAGCCCCCTTAGAGTTTATTCTGAGCTATAATATTTTCTGTTCTCTACTGTTTCTCAACATCTCCCTACCTACCTTCTCTCTTCTAGAAGTTTGTCAACATCCATTGTGCATTGGCGACCCTGTCTCATTTTCTTAACTATTATGAGATTGTTCCTTTTCATACTTCTCTACTCTTATTTCATCAGGATCTCAGGAGAATCTGCAGAGAGTAATATTTCAGTCATTGTGCATGAGCAAAGGGTTCTGAATACAGCTTGGGAACTGGTGAATTTTAAGTGTTTAAACAGGGCTCTTTACTGAAGGGCTTTTCAGAACCTTAAATTTGCAAACAAGAATAAGTACTGCAAATCTCAAAAAGGGGAGTGTGATATGAAGCATTTCTCAATTATTTGACCACAAGAATTTCTTTTTTTTTTCAGGGAAATCTCTCATCTTTACCCTGTGGTGATGATGGCTTAACTCAGTGCGGTGGAAAGAACACCAGGCTGAATTCAGACTAATACAATAGCTAGGTGCCATTAGGCAAATTGAATTCTTTTAGCCCCAGTTTCCATATATGTGATATGGAAATAATATCTGTTCTTTTTATTTTATAAGGTAGTAGTGAGCATCAGAAGGTAAAATACATGAGATGATATTTTATAAAATGTAAAGCACTAAACAAATATGAGGAATTATTATTGTTGTGAAACTCAGTTGCCACATCATAGCAGTTAGAATGTGAAAGGGAAAAGACATTTGAGCATTCTCTAAACATATCATATGGCTGGTTGCCTAGTCATCCTACACTTAGAGATGGCCCCAACTGCAGAATCACAGGGAAGAACACAGAAAAAAAAGGAGAGAAACCCTAACTCTCTTATGGCTTACATGCAGAGCTAAATCAAGACTTTATCCTCACTTTGCAAGTGAAGACTTGAGCTAGAGAAACAAGAAACTCAGAGATCTTTATCTGGAAAGGACCTAAGATGTCATTTGAACCAACTTGCTTGTTTTAGACACATAGAAACTGGCCCAGAGAGGTTAAGTAATTTGCCCCCATCATACTGAGATAATAATACTAGCAACCAGGTCTCCAAGTTCCAAGGGAACTCAACAAATGTTTATGAAGCGTGAGTTACAACTGCCCCAGGGGCCAGTGCATACACAAGTGGGAGCCTCAATTTCTATCCTGAAAGAGATAGAGCTTACAAGTGAGAGAGGGGAAAGAGTGACAGCAAACACTAGGGGAGGACTGATGATTCAAGACTGGGTGGTTCCGTTGTGTTCTAAGAGTTCAAAGAAAGGGGCCACAATTGATGACTGAGGTAGACAGAAAAATCTTTTTGTAGTTGGTATTCTCCATTTTCAGAAATTTTAACTCACACTCAGTGGCTCATGCCCATAGTCCCAACTACTCCAGAGGCAGAGGCAGGAGGATTGCTTGAGGCTAGAAGTTTGAGAATTTCTGTCCTATCACCTCAAAGATTTCTTAGGGAGGAATACACACACACACACACACACACACACACACACACACACACACACACACACACACACACTTTATTCTTCAAGTACAAGTTGAAGAATCTGCCGTAAATCTCAAGGGTAGTTTCTTGACCTTAAATCTCCAAGAGAAAAAGGAACCAGTAGAGTCCATTCTATCTGTAAAGCATTTGCTACCACCTAAGCCATCTCCGAAGTGTCTCAGAGCCTGTGATTCTTCTGTGGCAAAGAAGACAAACCACCCATTTCCCTGGCAACAACTTTTATTTAGTATTCAAGTAATATCCCTGTGTTTGGAAGGCCAGTGCCTCTTTTAGTGTTTTAATTTCTAAAGTTTATAGAGCAGCAAATTGGTTTGGCATCTGTTAGTAACTCTGCCCTAAGATGGGATGATTCAAACTTGGCAACTAGTGGGCACCGTCTCCCATTAGTGGGAGTAATAATGAAATGATGTGGTTGAACATCTCAGGATGCCAAGTTTATTTTGTGCTTGGACAAATGGTATATTGTGTTGGTTTTCATTTCTTAAAAGATCCTTATAAAAGCCTCCCCTTTGTTATTTATGTTAGAAAATTCAATTTAACCAAATTAGCAGAACCAGAGTGCAGGGCATCAACGGTGTCAAAGACTGAGTGTATTACCTTCAGGAATCTGTCCACAGCTGCAGGTACAGTTACTTTCAGCTGAACAGATTAACTTTCGTTGCTCTGCATAGGGGTGTGGTCCAGGCACTTACAGGGACCCAGAGGAACATGGAAAGGTCTCAACAGACTACTGAATAAACAGCCCAATATCCACTGGGCTTTAAAATGGTTTGCTGCTGAGGATATATATGGGCAATAGGTATGATGGGACCTCCTAAGGCCAGAGATTATTTCTGAACATATATCCAACAGAGCACATGTTCCTCAAGATACTCCACACAAAAAATGGATCCTATGGCTAAAGAAACTTGAGAAACATCCCCCATTTCCTCCTCTTGCAGATTCATGGTACACATTAGCCTATAAAAGGAACAGAGACATCAGTCAGAAAACCTTGAATCTTGTTTAACTCAGCATTTCCCATTTTGGAAATAGTTAACTATAACACACCAAACATTGGAATTGCTATGTCTTGAGATTTCTGCCTGAGGCTATTTACACAGCCTGTCAAAAACTGATAACAAAGAAGTGAAAATTTTAGTCTGGGTGTGACATCTCTGTTTTTGCCTCTGAGATAATTTCCCCAACCCAATGTTTTGTTACTTGTTGATATTAGTTCTGCGTATTCCCACAGCCAGGCTGACTGCTCTTGCCTGGATCTGAAGACTGTATTGAAATGGGGACTCATACCTGGTCTGTTGGTCTCCAAAGCCCATAGTTTTAACTATGTGTTACTCTGCTTAATATTGAGTGCATTTAAATTTCTCTTTGAAGATAATTCAGTGGTTGGGTACTCTCATTGTCTCCTATATCACTCAACTATTCCTATCTGCTAGAAATGAAAAAAACCAAAGACAGGAAGGGGAGAAGGAAGATAGAGAGAGGGATTAATTTCTTCTAGCAGCATGGGTAAAACTTAATCACAGGGATATTTTTGAGCATTTGTAACATTTGTTTCTTTATCACAAGAACTTGTTGCTTTCACAACTCCCTGATGGGAGATGTTATGCTTGGAGGTAAGTTAAAAATATTATTTAAAGGATGAAACCTATTAATCTTCCCAGGATAGGGAAAGAATCCCAAAGATGATTATGCAAGAGATAGTCTAGGATTACCCTCTAAAAGTTTTCCCGTGGAGCAGCCCCTAAACTGCTCTTCTCATCCTTCATTTGCAAAGCAAAACAGCATTAATGTAATCAGTCCCCTGTCTTTCCCAAATCTCTCTTACCCTAGGAGTTGCAGGGTGATATTCAAACAGGAGGCCTGTAGAGAAGTGCTTTTGAACAGCAACTTCCTTTGTTTTCCTCCCTTGCCTCTGACCACTCTGGTTTTTAAATTCTCAAATTTGAATTCTCAAATTAGATTTTGTCTGACCTTTAGCATTGCTTGGCAACTATAAAGAGTCCATTTTCCCTGCTGTGGCCATGCTCTGGACCATGCATTCTCATGCTAAGCCACTGCGTGTGCCTGACTGACATGACACTGCAGGCTCTTGGGCCCTCATTCTTCCCCCGGGAGACAAGTGGCACCTGATCACATGGCCATCTTCTCATTAGTTAAACTATGTTGAATTTTCTCCATTGCCAGCTTCAACTCCCCTCTCAGGGAGGAGGAAGGCCAGGACTCTGGCCAGGGCTGAGGTTTAAGGAGCTAGACTAGTAATGGAGCTGGGGTTGAGCAGAGGGTGGGAGGTGGGGTGACTGCTGGGTGTAGCAAAGCAAGCAGCAATAAGTTTTGAGATAAGGAGGCCATTTACCACAGGCAAAGAGACTGGGAAGAAAGATGCCTGTTGTGTATGAAGCCAAAGAGCAAGCAGAGAGAGTGTTTGAAATTGGGAGAATGGGCAACAGTCAGCCCTGAAAATCTTCCCATGCTAAGACTGAGTTAGGAGCAGAGGCAGCCCTAGAGTTTGTGAACCTGAAGCTTACACAATCAAGGAGCCCTCCTTCAGAAACATAAATGAAATTTCAACTATAAAATATAATTTGGGGCCGGGAGCAATGGCTCACACCTGTAATCCCAGCACTTTGGGAGGCCAAGGTGGGTGGATCACTTGAGGTCAGGGGTTCGAGACCAGCTTGGCCAACATGGAGAAACCCTGTCCTTAGTGAAAATAAAAAAAATGAGCTGGGTGTGGTGGCATGCACCTGTAGTCCCAGCTAGTCAGGAGGCTGAGGCAGGAGAATCGCTTGAAACCGGGAGGTAGAGGTTGCAGTGAGCCAATATCGCACCACTGCACTCCAGCCTATGGGACATAGTGAGACTCCGTCTCAAAAAAAGTTAGATATGGAAGGTAATATTTATTTAGAATATGAAAAGGAATCAAAACAAATTTGCAAATTTTTAGAAAACTGTTATATACCACAGATATCAAAAAATCCCAAAAAGTAACTTAATGTTTTATTATGTGCATAACATATATCTACAATACTGTTTTTTCTCTAATTTTTTTTGAAACATACACTTCAATTGCCTCTTCATTTGCTAGTGATTTTGTAATATCCTGATTTATGGGAGAGAAGACAGATAATACAATTCCTCCACTAGCATGATCAATCAATATTGATTTTCAGTATTAATAATTGGGATGTAAAAATGCAACTGTTTATAGTAGTAGTACAGGTTTGTATGCAAATTCTTAAAAGTTTACTTTGGGTACTTCCCATTGAAAAATATATGGTGTATTTGTTATTGTATATGTTGCATTATTGTGTATATTTCTGCCAAGAGAGAATTTCGGTTTTGACTAGACATTGGTGAAAACTAGATCCTCTGTTTGCAACTTTACATATCTGGTAACTGGGAGAACTTCCCACAGACTAGCTTCTAGCCCTATGTATTTCAAATCTTAGTCTTTATATCCCACATATTTCTGGTGCTGATGCCATAGGATACATTTATATTGTGACATGATCATCTTTGGGTCATGACCTGGGTGAAGTCAGCACAATGGGTGTCAAGAATATCACCAAAGTCCAGTTCTTCACCGTGATGGTTAACAATAATATAACTATTACCAGAAATAACTTAAGACCACACAACTATATCTCACTAATCCCAAACTAAATATATGCCTAATTTAGCTTCCCACTTAGTAAAGTACTCAAGATGCCCATGGGAACTCTAATACCATCTGAGGCTAGAGGAAATATAACAGAGAAAAAGCTGTAATGAAAAGAGGCATTGGTCTTAACCAGTTGCAGCTCAAATATCTTACGCTTGCAAATTTTTCAAAAACACATCATCATGTGAACACTATGGTAGGTCCCTTTCTGGGCATGGGAAGGGAGCAGTGCAAGTCAGGGGTCTTGGACTTTGAGTTTTATGATTATGACAATAAATCATTCTTGGGTTACGTCAGAGGATTCCAAGCTTCTTTCTATACTAACCAGATAAATGGACACAGATGGTTTCCACCATCATGATTATTAAATAGTAAAATCAATGATGATTGAGCATCTTGGGTACCACATTTCCTTCCATCATGCAGTGAGAACTGGCACCTCTGCTGTCATCTGTGCATGTCTGTTAGGAACAAACACCTCCTGTATAGTTAGACTTTGGTGACACAGGCTTCTATTTAAGGAGATGACTGTTATTAATAGAAAGAGTGCTAAAACTTCTCTAAGCAGAAATGGACACGGTTTCAAATGGGCTTTATCAAAATCATCATGGTATACACCCAACTAAAAGTAAAAAGCAAGTTTCACATGAAGGATGGGGTCTCTTAAGTGACCACACTGAATTGACCATACAGGCTTCTACTTAGTAAAATGTCTAATCTCAGAAAAGGCAGTACCAGGTGGTAAGATGTTAAAGAGACTTTTGACCATTTCCCACTCTCTTTGCACTGTTAGTCAACAGTCACTGGTTGGTTTTGGGAAATGGTATTGACACTACATTTATTTTGTTTCCATTGAGGTGGAATTGATGAGCTTGTTTTGCTGGTGATTTTACTGTTACTAGGAAGGTCTCTAAGTGAGGTGGATAAGATGGCGCCAGAGGCTATCAGAGGAGGAGAAAGGAATCTTAGAGATTGTCTTCATTACATAGTGGAGGTAACTAAAGCCCCCAAGAGGACAAGTTACACTGTTACTCAGGGGTAAGCAAGGAAAGATTCATCCCTGGAATCTAGTCCACTTTGTTTTTCTACTTTCAATGCAAACTGATGTTTCATCAAAGTCCTAGTGGAGAAGATGGTTCAGGTAACTATGAAGTAATTCTGGCACCCTTTCCTCAGCCCCAGCTCCCCACTCCCACTCCCACGCCCCAAAGTGATTGCACCTGCCTTTACACAGGTAAGGTGACTGTCAAAACTTATATTTGAAAGATAATAATACCAAATGCTTATGTTCATTGTGCATTCCTTGGCCAGTGCTTCCAATGGCTGTAACATGTTGGAAACTGTATGAATAGTAGTTCATAGGAGAGAATAAGATGTGGAAGATAGCTGTATTTTAGTAAGACCAATCAGTAATATGGCATGATTTGAATTTTGTAAGATTTAAAAAATAAAGAGTATTTACAATTCTTAATTACTAAATTTAAAAAGTAGATATAGTTGTTTAAAGATAAAATTATCTTGAATTTGAATAATGATCAAATAAGTTCCTCTCTGGCTTACTGCTTTCTTGTTCAAGTGTCTTATTTGATCAAACGGGGAGCGATAGATACATAGACACTAAGTAAGCTTCCATGAACGACCTAAAAACTGCAAGTTTTGACAGGTAGACCCTCTTGTTGCCTAGAAGGCCAATGGTTTCTTGGCACCTAGAATCATGGAGAATGGGCCAGTGATTCTCTGCCCTCACTCTGTGAATGTTTCATGAAATCATATAGACACTGAGTTACTCCGTGGTGAGTCATATTCCCCTGGGCAGGCAGTTCCCACACTGCAAGAGGAAGGAAGGAAAGGAAGCAAGAAAAATAATAATAACTTGGTGGTTATTGTGTTAAATAAACTACATTTCAATATGTTGCACCAGGTGGTAAAATTATAGAAGCCAATCTTTTCTGAAAATGCAAGATGCAGTATGTTGAATCAAGTGATTAAAAAAAAAATTGTAATTGTTTTCAAGTTTGTTTATCTTCTGACCTCTTGGAACTGCCTATTTAAAAGAGGCAGCTAATTCCTCTGGCAGACTTTGTGGAAACTTGACACAGAGTCTTGAGGTGGTATTAAAAATGCAACAGGACATTTTATTCTCAGGAGAGAGCTGGTGCCGAGGGGGGCTGTGGCCCACTCACTGCTCCAGGTCAGCAAGCTAAGAATGATTTATTTATGGCAAGCATGCTAGATGCCAGCTGATTCTGGGGAAGCTGAGTGCCCAAGAATGAAGTCCTCAAGAACAGGAGATGAATCTTCCATAGCCTCTGATGACTTACGAAACAGTTTTGAATTTGATTCTCATTGTTAGGTGGTTGTTCAAGATATATTTTGAATTCAAGCTACTGTTCTGTCACTTTCTTTGTTTTCAATAGGATATTGTAGCTTCATTAATTGTGTTATAATCCTACAAGTTGCTGAATATGCGTTCTTTTACGACTTCAGTCACTCTATGGCCCCCAAATCATGTGAGAAAAATAGATGACTGTTTAGTTAGAGAATTAAGTTCCCAGAAGAATTTTCATGCAGGTTCACCCCAAGAAACCTACATTCCTGCCACTGACAAGCGGGTCTGCTCTCCAGATGTGAAGCAAAAGATCACCAAATCTCCATTTTCATTTTACCTTTGCCCTGAAAGTTTGTAACAATACTGAAAGTAAAGAACTCAAATCCACAGTACAAAATTTCCAAATGTATGTAAATTTCTGGACACTGGTCTTAAACCAAGTGATGATACAGGTAAAATCTGTCTTTCCAAAGTCACCATTTCCCGCCACTACTTCCTGCTTTTCCCTTCCTTGTTCTTTCCTGTTTGTGTGCCCTCTTTGGGCATTGCTCTTGGAAAATAGTCTGCTAAGTGCAGTCGTGACAGGGAATAAATATGATTTGAGGTGGTTATTTTTAATCAGGGTATTTTCCTTTTTTATTAGTCTAAGAGCCTCAACTGGAGCAGGAACCCTTGTAAAACTTCAAGCCCCAACAGATGGCATCTTCCAAGGAAAGAATCTGTGAAGTGCATTCACAGATGACTACCGCAGCGTCCCTCCTGGGTGACTACTGTGCTAATGGCTGCTTTTGAATTTGGGCAGCTCCTCAGATAGATACCAGGCACTATTTTGCTCCTGGCATTGTAGTTGTTTCTTTTCTCCCACAAGCATATGGAAGCAGGCGATGCATCTTATCCAACTTTGCCTACCCTACAGCACCCAGTAGGGGACACTGCTCACAGCAGGCTGACTGGCATCCGATGAATCTGTGAACTGAAGGGTGGGCTGTCCCTCCTTTTAAGCATGCCATGATAAACTCTGAAACTCTGCTACCCTCTGCAAGTTAGATGCAAAGAGCTCCCTGCCATACTTGGGTGTGGTGTGTCACCTCCCTCCTCATTTTTCACATTGGTGAATGAAGACAGAGCACAGCAAGTGAACTGCTCTCAGAAAGTCAAGGAAGCACAGGTAATGAGATATTCCTTTTTTCCCATCTCGACAGTTCAGATTGTGTGTGTGTGTGTTGCCTGAACTGTACTCTGAAGTGGCTCCTAATCTTAGCGAGCCTTCCTTCCTTCCTTCCTTCCTTCCTTCCTTCCTTCCTTCCTTCCTTCCTTCCTTCCTTCTCCCTCCCTCTTCCTTCCTTTTCTTTCTTTCTTTCTTTTCTTTCTTTTTCTTCCTTTCTTTCTTTTTCTTTCTTTTTTCTTTCTCTCTCCTTCCTTCCTTCCCTTTCTCTTTCTTTCTTTCTTTCCTTCTTTCTCTTTCTTTCTTTCTTTTCTCTCTTTTCTTTTCTTTTCTGATGGAATTTTCACTCTTGTTGCCCAGGCTGGAGTGCAATGGCACGATCTTGGCTCACTGCAACCTCCGCCTCCCGGATTCAATTATTCTCCTGCCTCCGCCTCCCAAGTAGCTGGGATTACAGGCATGCACCACCATGCCCGGCTAATTCTTAGCCTCTTCTAAGTGCTACAATTACCCTCTGACTGTGAAACAACTTTCTCCATCTCAATATAAAAAGCGAACCTAGCACATTAGGAGTTTGCCTTATTTGATTTGGCAGCACAAAAGTTCAAAAAGAAGTTTAACTGCTCTACCTCTACCACCTCCAGGCTTTCCCTATCTCACCACCAGCCCTATCTTTTCCCCTATACTTTGCAAGTATTTGAGAACATGATGGATATGCAAATGAAGACATTAATCTGGTTTCACAATCTAGTTCCCTTCTTACCAGATGTGTAATTATAGTCCAGCTTCTTTAAAACGTCTAATCCTCACTTTTCTCATCTATAAATAAGAAAAAAATAGTGCATGCTTTATAAGGCTATTGCAAAGAGTAAATGAACCAATGTATACAAAGTACCTAGCACAGTACATGGCACACAGAGGGTATTCAATAACTGTACACCATTATCAGCACTGTTAATAGTCTCATCAGCACTACTGCATCTAGTAGCTACAACCAACTCTGTTGGTGCTAATGACACAAAGCTATTAGAAATGATTTATGGGTGGGCTATGTGGAGTCAGAAGGTATAAATCCCTGCAAATAACATACTTCTGAAATATATCTCTTTTTTTTAGTCAACAACCTTGCTCCTGGGAAACAAAGTCACATAAGCAAGAGAGAATGTGCATCCAGAAGCATGTGTTTTGGTCTTTCCACTTGGTGGACATTGTGTTTTACCTGTTGAGAGAAGCATGTGGTAGACCACAGAAGATCTGGGTGCCTGAGGTCTGGACTCTAGCTTTGTCTCTATTGCCCATGGTTAGCAGAGTGACCTTGACCAAGTGCCCCATCTCTCTGAGCTTCTGCATCCTCACCTGGAAAACAGGAACTAAGACTCAATACCCTCATGTCATCTTGGGCTCAGGTACACATAGTCCATGTTTTGTTTAAACACCTGGTCTGTGTTCTGTTGCGGATGTATCTATTTCCCTTCTTTTTTGTTCTTTTCATTTTCTCATTGACAGGGCAAGGCAGGGATGGAAACAAACAGGAAAATAGCACCCTCTAGGGTTTTTCAGAGGCATGCCTGTGCTGCTGATGTGTCACATGCTGGAGTATGAAAGGACACCTGGCTAAGTCCACCTCCCACCCCCAACCCAGTGGCCTTGGTGCTTCCCAAGGCCTGCCTGTCCCACCTCCTAGGTGGGCCATTCAGTGTTGTTTCTATCTTGAAGGAAATGTAAATAAATTTATTTTGAAAAAAGAAAAAACTACCTAAAACAAAAACAAAAAACCTACAGAACTTGGAGAAATTTTTGAAAAAATAAAATTAAGTTCGACTTCATAAACCATTTTCTATTTCAAAGATATATTTTTTATTTAATGCAGAAATATGAATTTTTTAATGCTGTCACTGAAATAGTTAAGAAACTTCTGAATATTTAAGCATGGCAAACTAGCATTTTATTAATTCAATATTTTAATTTAAAAAAAGAGCATTTTTGAAAGTCCATTTTAGTTTGGTTTTGGATTTATTACTCTCCTTCCTGACATGAGACAAAAATCAATAAAAAAGAACATTATTCTCTCCTAGACAACAGAGTCATAGAAAGTCAGAAATCACATGGTCTAATATTTCCATTATATAGACAGTGAAACTGGTAGTCCAGTGCTTTTGTTTCTAATCGAGAGCTCTTAGTGATTTTTGGTGGCATAGACATAATGTGATAAGACTCAATACAAATGATAATAAACATTAACTTTATTATTTACAAATAATAATAAACATTAAGTCTGTGCCAGGCACTCTGCCATGTCTTACCTGGAGCCCCTCATTTAATCCTTGCAACAACCCAACAAGTTAATAGCTGTTGTTACTCCCATTTTACAGTTACAGAAATAGGGAAGTTAGGTAACTGCTCTACAATTCAAAACTTGCCAATACTCGGGGCTTTTAGTATACAGCCACAAACCTAACTCACATTCAAATGAGCAGACATGTAATTAGATTGATACCACTGAGCTTTTTATGAACTCTAATGTTTTGCTTTTGAAACAACAAAAAAACTGTTTTCTTTGGAAACCTCCTCCTGAGCATTGTGAGGATAAAGTGAGGAACAAAGAACAAAGAACGAGATGAGGAATAAAATAGAGGCTGTAAACAGACTCTAAGGGAAAGGGTGGGGAGGTGGCCTGTCTCAATATTGGTTAGTTAGAAGCCAGTGATTTGGCCTGAGTATAGTTTGCAATTCAACCATGACCCTTCATGAGTTAATGGGACCATTAATTATTTACAAAAGAATAATGATAGTAATGGTGTTGGTTTTTCTTGCATGCAATGCAGGGTATAGCAGTAAAACTCATTTTGGAAATATAAAGAAAAAGCTTAATTAATATGAAAACTTTATTAAACTCTATGTACCTGCAATTATATTTTCTTCTGTTATTTGGTAAAAGCACACAAATGTACACTCTCTGAACACATAGCTTTGTTTATTCTAACATAGTTTTTTTATATGCATATTTACTCATATTTCATTTTGAATAGCTACATAATATTATTCCATCATCCTGATGTATCACAATTTCCTTAGCCATTTCCCTATTGCTGAGGCTTTTGTATTGTTTCCAGTTATAAATAACACTGCTATACTATTTACAGACCATTTTTAATTTGGGGGACTTTTTAAATGTATGCTCCCAAGAGCTTAACTTCTTTGTCAAAGTGTACAACATATTACATCTTTCTGGATGTAAGACCTTATCTTATTTATTATAAATAAATATTTATTTATATATATTTATTTATTATATCTTTCTGGATATGTAGACTGCTTTCTGGAAAGACTAACGAATTGCAAGACCAATAACACTGCATTTTCAGTATTCCATTTTTCTGATTTATCTTCCACAATTGCTATTTATAATTTTAGCTTTTTTTAAAAACCACAGTACGATCACCACTGCCGCCAGCATCACAGCCACTACCATCAACATCTCCTTCACCAACACAAAACCAGCACCCTTACCATCATCAGCTACCATCAACACCAACATCACTACCGACCACGTAATCATCCACCACCACCACCAACTTCACGAACACCACTACCATCCCCCATCTGCCTCATGACCACCTTTATCAATGCAACCTACCAAAGCCCACTACCAACAATGCCAGCACCACTACTTTCACCACCACCATTACTATGTTCTGCTACCATAACCACCACATGCACTACTACCTGTACCACCACCAAGCCTCATTCACCATCATCAGTATCACCTCCACCAACACCATCACTGTGATCAGCTATTATCACCATTATTAACACCACAAACAACAAATCCAGTACTACCCATAGTGTTGCCTTCACAACAACACCAACAAACAACATTGTCAACATGTTGCCATCACCATCGAATTTCACCACCACCACCACCAGCACCAGTACCATCATCTTCCACCACCGCTATTACTGCCTATCATTAATAGAAACATTCAATATGTGCCAGATACTGTACTGGATGGTTTACTTACATTAATCATTTTATCCTCACAATAAGCCTTTAGGTATAATAGCTGTATGCTACTGATTAGAAAATGGATGCTGAAAGGTTGGGACCCTGAATCAAAGACACAGCTAAACAGTGGCAAGGCAGGATTCATATCTACATCTACCTGATTCTAAAGCTCATTGTCTGAATTGCCAGGGTTTACAGTTACTTAATTGATACGCTGTGGTGTTTTAAAGGTTTTTTGTTTACATCTCTTTAGTTGCTATTGAGACTGAACATTCTTCCATGTGCTGATTTATTGTCTGTGTTTCCTTATGTGCATACTCTCTATTTATTTCCTATGATCTCATTTTGAATAAAAGCTGAATACTGACCTTAAATAATTAGATGAATTCTCTGTTCATTTCTTAGAGTAGAGCTTCCTTTTTTACATTTATAACTTACCATTTTCTAACTTCCTTACAATCCCTTTTGTTGTTTATTCTAACATACCTATTTTATTTCTAATTATATCTTAGCAAATCAGAAATACTTTTCTTCTTTAATTGGAAAGAATATGCTTATTTTATTCTAGTTTTCTTTTTATGTTTATTTTATGCTTGTTTATTTTGCTTTGACCAAAATTTATTAACATATATAATATGAGGAATGAATCTAATACAGTCTCTGTACCATGACCTGATTATCCTCTGTATTAAATAGTGATCAATTCTTGCCTTTGTATATCTGTTTTTTTAATGTAGTAAATTCTTATTATAGTCTAAATATACTTTTGAAATATCTATTCTATCCCCCCCATCTTTTTCCTGCTTTTAACCCAATATAATGATGTTTTGGTAATTGTCACAAATTTTGAAATCCATAAGGTGACTCCTTTATCCAGCCCTTTAGAAAAAAATTTTTGGTATATTTTCCTGCTTGTTATTCTGGAAGAACGTTAAAATCAGTGTTTCACATTTTTTAGAATATACTATGGAGGTTTTAATTGTTATTGTAGGAACAGAGAGTTTTGTCATCTTAAAAATATTTGGCTATTTGTGAATGAGTTATAATTCTTCATTTATACATAGTATTCTTTTATATTTTTTCTTTTGATATTTTATTCTTTTATTCCTATAAGATTTTGACCTTTCAAAATGATTTCTTGCTGTGAGCTAGATTATTTACATATTTAATGATATTCTTATCTCCAGAGTATGTGGATTTTATTTCATCATAAAGTTATTCAGGATACTAGTAATTTTAGTGAATTTTTCTTTTTGCAACTCATCTTGTTTTGCTATAACTACAAAATCCAGGAAGATAAACAGTTCAGATGCTATAGCAGTTTTCTCTATCACTTGAAAATAATATCTAAATTAGTAAAAACTAGGAAATCTTCTGAAAGCCATAATGTTTCAGAAAGGCATGTCCCCAGATGAACCAATCTGGGAAAGAAAGTGCTAGAATCTCAACACATGGGTTTCCATTAATGTAAATTAAGTTTGGCTGAGCCCACTAGAACTGAATTTTTCTAAAACCATGACATGAAGTGGGGTTTTTACGCCAGTAAATTTCCCTTTCTTTAAGCTCTTTTTTTTCTCTCTCTCATTTTCCTTGTTCAGGGATCTTATGTGTTGACTTTAGCAGAGTAACAGTGAAGTATGGTGTAAGCTGGAAAATCATCCCAGGGGAGGGTCTCTGGAAAGTCAACCTAAAGGGTCTCTGGGAAGTCAACCTAATGCAGGCCTTGGCGGTCCCCTTTCTCCCAAGGACAGAGCACAACTAATGGGATCCCGAGGCATGAGGACCCACCTGGGTGGGAAGCACCTCTCTGAAAGGCAGAGCCGTTAAGTCTGAAGCCTAGATTTTGAGGTTAAAGTTCAACATTCATTCATTTATACAGCAAATATTATTCAGCCATGCAGTCTACTAACTGATTGGACAAAACACCTATCTGTGCTTCATTTTATTCATCTATGAAAGTGAAAAGAGGAAAAAATGAAGGCATAGGATGCAGTGAGCTCCTGAGTCCCTTCCACTTGAGAATTAGTATATGTAATACTGAAGAACAGCTAACAGAGAACTGGGCCAATGAGCTCTACCAGATAATAAGCCAGTATTAGTGAGTCCTGTGAATACAAAATGTCCCACTGAAGCCAATCCCAGGCTCACTGGGAGCCCAGCTCTCATCCTCTTTCCCTGAGGCTCATTGTTACTGGCTTAATCTTCTCAATATAATTTTATTATCTTCCATCCACACAGCAAAATGTCTTTTGGTGAATCCCTATCTATAACAAAATACCAGTCCTTCCTGTCATTCTCCAGTTATTAAGCCCCCTTGTACCTTCAGTTACCCAGCAATTACCACCTCCCTGGTGTACGCACAAATGGGTAAGGAATGCATGTAATCCTTGGGCAAATCATTTATAGTTTCCTTATCAATAAATAGATCTACTGATACATAATTGGAATTATTGTCCTCAGCATTAAACCTGATTCAATATAGGTGCCCGACACATTAAAAAATTTTACTCATATTATCTTACTTCATACCCAAATAATTCTGTAAAGTAATCAGGACACGTGATATTGCCATCATCTTGAGGCAAAAGGAAATCAGAAAGTTTAAGTGACATGTCTCAAGTTTCAAGGTAACTTGGTTCTGCAAACCAAGGGAGCTCCTTGACGTTGGTGTCATTCATTAGATGGTCCATTCACTTATTTTTTTTTATTCATTCCTTTGTTCTTCCATTAATTTATTACTGAGCACAGTCTATAGGCCCCCACTCTCAGGCCTTTTCACCCAACAATACAACTGAAGCAATCTGCTCCTTCAAGCTGACCAAGCATGCCATTCAGTGAATACATTGTGACCAAAAGATTGTAATTTTTATTTTTGAACCAAATCAAGGTTTGGATGCACATCTTCAAAAGAACTCCTTAGCATGTTGTAAGTAAAGGGGAAAAATTAATAGTCATTCACCAGCCAGAATGATGGTGATGTCCTTCTTATCATGAAGGTCCTTGGATATGCATGAGGGAAGCAAAACAGATGACACATGGCATCTGAATGAAAACTATTAAGACCCAAGGTTGAATATGGGTTGTTAAACTAAGGATTTAAAAAAAGATGGTAGAAGGCATTTTTTCCTTGCTCGTTCTTCTGGAAGAATCTCAAAAATCAGTGTTTCAGCTTTTATAGACTATACTATGGAGACTTTAATTATTATCTTATTTTAAAGTTGTAAGTAAGGAGATAGAGAATTTGGAGGGCAGGGATTATTATTCCCTTACTATTTTCGAAACAAACTATCACAATTCTTATACTACAAAACATATAAAGTATGTAAACCATGAACCCTTAGAAATCTACCAGCAAAAGATTCGATATTCTAAAATGCCACTGAATTTATTCAATAGCTATTAATTAATTTCGCAAGTACCAAGCATATTTTCAGCACTATGCATACACTGTGAAGAAATACAAAGAACTGTAAGGCAGTGTCCTATTCGCAAAGGCATTGCAGTCTAGGTGGGGAGACAAGAATGAAAGGAAAACTAATAATAAAACACAATTTGGGATTAAGACAAAGGGTAAAATAAATAAACTGCCAAATAATAAATAGTTGCCACATGAAACAATAGAAACGACCCTGAGTTTGAAGAATCACTTAGAGAAGCCCTCCCAGCGAGGTGGGATTTGAGCATCTGAGCACAAGGAAGGCACAGGGGAGGCCCTTTGGATGGGGAGGAGTCAGTAAAAGCAAACTCTGTCTGCAGCACAGCCTTGGGTCTGCTCGTTGTCCCAAACTGTTGTCCATTAGAGTGAGTTGAGCAATTGTACAAATCATTAATTACTCAACTCAAATGACCAAAGTGAGAGCCCAGAGGAGATGCAGACTGTGTGCAGGCTTGATGTGAGTCTCTATTAGATTTTCAGACACAGTTCTTTATGACTCAATATCCAGAGGCAAACAAACCTAAACAATAGTAAAGATGGAGGCAGTGACAGGAAAGTTCAGGCAGAGTTATTTCATTTAAAAGAAATTGAGGCATCAGACAATAGCTAGGTAGTCATTAAACAAGACATTTGTTTAAACGATATACCCTGAAACAAATGACTCACCTTCTTACTTAGTCAAAATGCTTTTTACTGAAAGGAAAATAGTTTCTGCTCTCTTAGCTTCTTTTTTCTTCCTCTAATATTACTCAGTGGCTTGAAATTTTCTGCTATCTTCTAAGAAAGACAATATTAAATAGGGAGAGAGAAATGGGTATTAAGAGGCAAGAAGCCCAAGTTTCTGGCCTGGTTTTGCCATTGATAACACTGAAACCTGAGACATGTCACTTAAACCTTCTGATCAGCTTTTTCCCCAAGATGACGGCAATATCACTTACCCTATTATCTTGCAGAATTATTTGGATATGAAGTACGATAATATAGGTAAAAATTTGTAATGTAATATAATTTGTAATGTCACCTATTTTGAATCAGGTGCCATTTAATGCTGAGGACAATAATTCCAATTAAGCATTACTAGCTCTATTTATTGATAAGGAAACTATGAATTGGAGAAGTGACTTGCCGAAGGTCTTACAGCTATTGCAACCCTGGTTCTTTGAACCTTAGCAGTCAGTCTTCCCTTTAATGCCCAAATGACATAGTTTGAGTCCATCCCTGCGTGCCTGCTCTAGCCTCGGTCTGCTGGAGGCTCCTTTTGCTATGAGAAGTTTTGAGATATGAAGTTGAAAGAGCACCGTGCTTGAACTGGGATGCTACCATTCTGTATCAAGCTTACACAGAACTGTCCAATGAAGCTAAGGCAGAAAGAGATAGGCTGAGGAGATTTGACAGAGTGCCCAAAGCTTGAGCTTCCACCACCTTTTCATTGTTTAATTTTTTAAAAAAGAGGCAGGGTCTTGTTCCATTGCCTAAGCTGTAGTACAATGGTGCAATCATAGCTCACTGCAGCCTTGAACTCCTGGGCTCAAGCAATCTTGCCCCCTCAGCCTCCCTAAGTGCTGGGATTACAGACGTGAGCCACTACATCAATTTACCTTTCATTCTTAAATACAGTATGTTAAACATCTCAGCCTAAAGCACCCGTATTGAGATTATTTCCCAGCTCTGGGATACCTGGATGGTGAGTTTTGCCTTCCATCTCCAAGATTATAAAGGCTTTCTAATAAGCAGCTTGTCTCCACTTTGGTGCAAGTTAGAATTACCTGGGGAGCTTTCAAGATAGTCCTGGTGTCCAGGCCATATCCCAGACCAATGAAATCAGAATCTATGGTGATGGGAGATGGAAATAAATACTTTGGTAGCCCCAACATGCAGCCAAGTTAGAGAACCATTGATCCTATAAAACAAAGAAAGGCTTTCCCCAAGGCAAATTTGAGCTTCTGGTATTTTAAGATCCAGACACGGGTAACAGGAAGAAGCTACTCTGGCCTCATTTCCAATAGTACCTTTGTGTTTGCTTTGTTTATGTTATACTAGTATGTGGTAAGTTCCTAGGATCTTACCCTAGGTCTTCTTATTCTAAGACACCATTGTTGAGTTTAAAAAATAATAACCTCTTGTATTAACATAGCATTTTTTGGCCATCTTCTCTGCTTACTCTTAAAACCGATCTCTAGATGTCATTCAAGGATCAAATGTTGATTTAAAAAAAATGATTCTTATTTAATAGAGATATATTGAAGGTTATCAGTCAAGTCAGCACAGGAAAGACAATGCAGGAAAGACTCTCCCAAATAGAGATAAATCTGCAAATAAATTCCTCTATGAATAGAAACGTAGTTTAACAAAGTGATGTTAATTCCCCTCTTTTTGGTCTTTCTTCTCTCTACTCTGCCCAGGGTCTCTGTGAAGCTCTCAGAATCAGGAAAGGCTGGCAGGTCTTCCCATCTGTGGGCCTGTTAAGTGGCAAGGCTGTGGAGACCTGCAGAACGGTGTCCAGCCCACAAACTCTCTTCACTTTTGCTGCAGTATCTTCAGTGGCTATGAGCCCAGGGAGCTTATCAAAAGTGTAGATTTCCAGGCCCTATCCTTAGATTCAGTATTTGTGAGTGGAGTTCACAGAAATCCATTTTTAAGAAGCTCCCTAAGTGGTTCCAGTACAGATTGTCCTTGGAAACTCCATTTTCCCTGACATCTTCACATGGAAAGCAGGCTTTTGTGTTATATAATGTATTCCCTGAGCATTGCTTTTAAGATACAGGTGTGACCAGCCCAAGTAGCTCACTAAGTTCCTCTCTGCTTTGGCAGACATGAGAATAAGGGCAGGAGGAGGATTTCAATATGGGTTTATGGAATGAATGAAAGGAGGGTTCTGAATACAGGGACAAGTTGCAGATGAAGAAATTCACTTCCCAAAGATAAACATGGTTGACTTCACACGGGGGGTTGGGGGAAGCACACATAGCCTGAGGAGTCCTGAGTGGGTTGGGAAGAGTCCAGCATGCCAGAATGCCTTGGCCTTTCCTTAAAACTTAATTAGAAGTAGCATCTAACTTCTTGCAAAAAAAAGAAAAAGTCGGATGAAAGAAAAAAACTCATAAAGTAAAAACTGAAAAGTTCTCCCTCCCCAGTCCCACTGTCCTGAAATAACCACTTGATATGGTTTGGATTTGTGTCACCATCCAAATCTCATGTCTGAATTGCAGTCCCCAATGTTGGAGGAAGAGGCTAATGGGAGGTGATTGGATCATGGGGGCGGACTTTTCCCTTGTTATTCTCATGATAGTGAGTGAGTTCTCAGGAGAGCGGGTTGTTTAAAAGTGTGCAGCACCTCCCCTTTCTTGCTCTTCCTCCTGCTCAAGCCATGTAATTCTGCCTTTCTCTTCTCCCATGATTGTAAATTTCCTGAGGCCTCCCCTACCATGCTTCCTGGATAGACTATGGTACTATGAATCAATTAACTCTCTTTTCTTTATAAATTACTCAGTCTCAGACAGTTTTTTATAGCAATCCAAGAATGGACTAATACACTACTATTTATAATTTAGTGTATAGCCTTCCAGGCAATACATAATATATATATATATATATATATGTATATATAAACATATATATAACAAAGATGAAATAATTGTATGTACTCTTTCATAATTTGATTTTTTTTTTTCATTTAACAACATATCAGGGGCTTCTTTTTATGTCACTCCATATTTTTTTATAATATCCTTTCTTATACAGCTGCACCAAAAGGTACTCAACTGATCTCCTTCTAAAAGAACATTTAGTTTCCTACATACATCCTTTGCTCACTTGAGAGTTTCCTATCAGTGGACCTCTCAGACCATTATAAGACCCAATTTGTCTTCAAGTTGAATAGATAATATGCCCACCAAAAATCTTGTACCAGTATACACTTTCTACCCACATTGTAGGCTTACTCACAATTTTTATTATAAGCCTTTAAACACTTTGTCAATTGAATAAATGAGAAAATCTCTTCCTGGTGCAACTTCATTTTCTTAGCTAAGTAACATGACTTTTCATATATTTTTTAATCTGTGCATTCCCTTTTCAATGAACTGACTGTTCTTATATTTTACCCAGAATCAAGCCTCACCTTGGTGTTTTCACATATCATATTTTATTATTTTCATTATGGCACCTGTTGGCACACAGCAAATAGTCATGTACTGAAGAAAGCATACTCTGCAGATAGGGTAAGGCACAAGGGGTCTAGCAAATTATTATTTTAAAAGCACTCCTTATTATTTAATATGTAAGAACTTCAAGAACTGGATCAACATCTCATATTCTGCAAAGAACAGTGATGGGAATAAAATCGGATCTTAATAAATATTTGTTGAACAAATGAGTGAATGTAGACAGAGACTGATACAGACATATACTATGTGTCTGCATCTGTGCTAGGTACAGGGAAACAGCACTTAGCACATAAGAAACACCATTTCTTCTTTCTAAAAGCCTGAAGGTTTAGTAGGACCTCAGATGTGTAAAATGAGAATTTCAGTGCAAGAAGTGATTAATAAAGGGATGATTAGACATCTCCTATACTTGAAGTTCTTAGCTCTAGAGGGCAACGGATACATAAACAAATAATTTCCATGTAATAGAACAAGAATAGAAGTTTCCACAGGGTGCTGTGGGAGCATGAGTTTTAAGGATGATGACAACTTAGGTGAATGAGGAAACATGAAGGAAGTATTTCAAGCAACATGAGCAAAGACATGGAGATTTGGAACAGCAAGCTGTGCATGTAGGAAATCAAACCATTTTGGGGATTCCCAGAATCTATCGAGCCTGAGGGTACAGGAGGTCAGGTACGCAGTCAGGGACAACACAGGAAGCAGGTCCCAACCTAGTACATCATGCTGGGGAGCACGGTCCACAGCACGTCACCAAAGGGTTTTGAGCAAGGCTGGGTGTGACCTGACACGAATTGTAGATGCCATGCCTTGGCTACCAGGGGAAGGACGGATTTGAGGGTTGAGATGGGTGGCCAAGAAAGAGAGAAAGCAAAAGAGAAGTTAGGCAGGTTCTATGTTTATTCAGGAATAAGGTGATGAGGCTGCAGTAATGAGGATGAAGGATGGAGAGATCTCAGAGTAGACACTTGGTGGCTACCGGGACTTGAGATAATGGAACGATTAAACAGAAATATGGGCTTGCTTTCTGGTTTTAGTGATTGGATAGATGACGGTGTCATTCACTGCAGGATAGGGGAGGATTTGAAGAGACTCTTAGTGTACTATCTTGAAAATACTAACTTGGAGAAAACTGGGACACTCGTGTGCTTGGCAGACATTTAGTTATAAGTATGAGGCTCTTAAGGAGGTTAAAAGTACAAAGGCTAAAAGTTAAAATTGGGGAATGGATACATTCAGGATGGCACTGGATTTCAAGGCAGGAGCCTTCATGAGCCTCCCCTATAGCTCACTTACAGCCAGGCATAACTCCCAGGGTAAGTTCGTTTCCCTTTGAGGGCCCATCACAACTGCAGATCTGGAATGAATTCTGGCTTGGACTCCTGAACCCCTTTTGATCCCTAACAAGAGCAGGGGAAGCTCAGCAGTGCACTTCTTCACTATCAAATGAGAATGAGCCACTTGTTGATCAGTTGCTAAGCTTTCCTTCCCCAGAAAGATGTCAATTCTGCAGCCTAGTAGTAGTTTGCTTGTGGTGAAAGGAAAATTGAGGTGCGCTGGTGTGGGCCACACTGTCCAAACCAAGGGTATTCTTTTTTTTTTTGTAAGAAGATGGATTCCCCTATGCAACAAGATTGGGAAGAGGGCCTCTTTCAGTCTTCACCTTTTTAATATGCCATCATGAGTTAGTTTTTCATTAAACATTTGTCAGTTTCAATGACCCACAGCCAGTTTTTTGGGGAGGCAATACATAGGATAAGGCATAAAGGTTCATTGGAGTATCATAGAGGCTAGTTCTGGCTCTTCCACTTTCTAGTTCAGGGAACTTGGGCAAGTCGCTTTACTTCTCTGTGTCTGTTTTCTGATCTTGTTAAAATGGGGATAATAACAAAAATGTCTGCTCTTCTACCTCTCAGGACTACTGTTATGATAAGAGAATAATTTTGGAAGTCCCATGCAGATGTTATTATTGTATGAAGATGCCTGTCTGAGAGCCTGCACTTAGAAAGCCTCAGTAAACAGCTAAGTGAAGTGTGCCATGAAAGACACACATTCCCTTGCCTGTTTATTCAACAACTGCTTGTTAGGTGTCTGCTCTGTGTGAGGAACTATGCTCAATGCTAGGGATATAAAGAAAGAACAGACCCCATGAAAAGCATGGAAGAACCTTAAATGCATGTTAATAAGTTAAAGAAGTTAGTCTGAAAAGACTCATTCTGTAGAATTTCAACTACATGACATTCTGAGAAAGGGAAAACTATGGAGACAGTAAAAGATCAGTGGTTTCCTGGGGCTAATGGGGGGTGGGGAGGAATGAATAGGCAGGGCACAGAGGATTTTAAGGGCAGTGAAAATACTCCATAGGATACTATAATTATAGACATATGTCATTATAAATCTGTCCAAAACTGTAGAATGTATAATACCAAGAGTAAACGTAAACTATCTAATGAAGCCATGGACTTTGGGTGATTATCATGTGTCTGTGTAGGTTGGTCAATTGTAATAAATGTACTACTCTGGTGATGAGTGTTGCTAATAGTGGAGGCTATGCATGTGTGAGGGCAGGGTGTACCTGGGAAATCTCTATATCTTCAGTTCAATTTTGCTGTGAACTAAAACTGTCCTAAAAATAAAGCCTAGGCCAGGCATGATGCAGGTGCAGTAGCTCATGCCTGTAATCTCAGCACTTTGGGAGGCTAAGGCGGGCAGATCACGTGGTCGAGAGAGCAAGACCATCCTGGCCAACATGGTGAAACTCTGTCTCTACTAAAAATACAAAAAATTAGCTGGACGTGGTGGCGTGCACCTGAAGTTCCAGCTACTTGGGAAGCTGAGGCAGGAGAATTGCTCAAACCCAGGAGGTGGAGGTTGCAGTGAGCCAAGATCATGCCACTGCACACCAGCCTGGTGACAGACTGAGACTCCATCTCAAAAAATAAATAAAATAATAAAAGAAAATTTAATCGAGAGAAAGAGAGAGAGAGAGAGAGAATAGACCATGTATACCTTAGAAGAATCTATAACCTATAGCTTACTGGAAGAAAAAGGAATGTAAACAGATTTTCAAATAGTGATAAATGGGAGGTATAATCATGCATGCACAATATTGGTAGCTTTTTTCTTAATATTACAATATGTTGTCTTCATTTGTGACCAATGCATGCAGAAGGTCAGTACTGTTCATTGTTCAGACAGGACCCCTTTATTTTTTGTTCACTGCAGGCAAATGGCTACCCAGTGGTGACCAACTCCAATCACCTGGGGCCTCATGAGAAGGGGTGAGTGATGCTGTATGGTCAGCATTCACATGGACAGGCATGCCACATCTCTATGACCAGCTGGGAGGGGGCAGAGGAGGCGTTGGTGTTGACTGGTGAACTCAACCAGACCACTTTGGTGTGGCTGTTTTGCATCCTTCTGCCTTTTAATTTGCTGACTTCCCACAAGGAACCAGCGCCTATGAGTAAGGCAGAGCTTAGGTCAGCAGTTTGACTCTTTGCACTTCAATGTTGGGAAGCTTCATGAAGGGCATAAAGTCTTGTATCCACTGATGTAGTGACTTTGTGCTGTGTTAATGGGGGATAAATGACTGAATCCATATGCTGCTTTATTCATCCTGGGACTTAATTTTATGAGAGAGAAAACAAATAACAATAATGCAGTTTATAAGGTGACAAAAGAGCAAGGTAAAAAGAATTAATTTCAATGTAATGGAATGAACTTCAATGTAATTTTTTTTAAAAAGTATAAAATCATTTAGCTAAAATATCAGCCTTTTGGAGAGGTTTCTCCCATCCTCTACAAGTCCTGGCTTTCTGTAGTAGCAGACAATGAGCAAAACCAGAAGTGAGAAATTTTGAGATAAAAAATTAATATTGCAGCTGGCCACAGTGGCTCATGCCAGTAATCCCAGCACTTTGGAAGGCCAAGGTGGGTGGATCACCTGAGGTCGGGAGTTTGAGACCAGCCTGACCAACATGGAGAAACCCCATCTCTACTAAAAAAAAAATACAAAATCAGCTAGGTGGAGTGGTGCATGCCTGTAATCCCAGCTACTTGGGAGGCTGAGGCAGGAGAATTGCTTGAACCCAGGAGGCGGAGGTTGTGGTGAGCTGAGATTGCACTATTGCACTCCAGCCTGGGCAACAAGACGGAAACTCTGTCTCAAAAAAAAAAAAAATTATATTGCAAAAGTGTCTTAGAAAAATATTTATCTTTTATACACAGGGGTACATTCCAAACTTTTGCAAAGTGCCTCTAATTGAAGAAATTATGAATAATTACAGAGAAATACAAAAATTATTTCTTCTGAGTTTCTGCAAACCCAACAGATATTCAGTGGAGCCATCATTATTGGTTATGCTGGAAATTTTTCATTGAATGAAAACTTCTGGGAAGATTTTCTCCAACGATATATTAAAATTATAAAATAATATAATTACATAGGAAAAGGTGAAAATGTGATCCCACAATGTAGACCCCATAGGGATATAATGGGGGACTTCAACCTTGGACTTCAGCTCCTCCAGCATAAAATGCTTTGTCTCACCTAAAGTCCCTCATATATGCTGTTCCCACCTCTCTTCCCTTCAAATATTTAAATGACGGGTTCCTTTTCATGTTTTAGGTCTGGGCTTAAATGTCATCACCTCAGAGAGGTCTTCCAAGTGGATGTCTGTACAGGAGGCTTCCTCACCCCCCTCACTATGATTCTTTACCTCCGATTCCTTTGTTACCTTAGATCATAATTTAATATTATACATCTATTTGTTTGCCTATGTGTTTGTTCTATCTCACACAATGGATTGCAACACCCAGCAGGCACAGGATGTTCACAACTGTTTTATTATCTAAGGTATACTCAATGTCTCTCAGAGTGCCTGAGATATAAATAGGTTGTCAGTAGATAAATTCATGTGAAAATGATAATTGTGGCAATTGCCATCTCAGTGGAAGAGGACTCATTTGTGAGGCAGTTGGTATATGTCCAAGCGCTATCTCATCTTCTGGTTATGTAAACTTAGTCAAGGAGCAGCTTTTCTCAATGCTGTTAGCTGCATTTCAATTATATTTTCCTAAAAGCATATTGTGTCTACTTAGCTAGAAATGGGGTGAGGGATGGGGAGTACCCCACATGTGTTTTGAGCACTATGAGCTTGTGAGCAAAGCCTGGGTCTTATTCATAAATTTATCCCCAGCATTGAGCACAACATCTGGCACAGCACAGTTGCCCAGGAAATGTTTGTTGAATGTAATGAAATTGAGATATTTGAAGAACCTTCTGCCTACTCCTTGGAAGAAGGAAATTGAAGCAATTAAAATAATGCTCTCTGATTTTCTGTCCACCACGTTTTGTGGGGGTAGGAGTAATCTTCCTGGCAGATCATAAAAGATTGCACAGTTGTGTAAAGTATATGACAAAAACAGAATTAAAGCTACCTCCCTGAATATAGATTAAAGAGAAGTACTTATTACTGTGCTACAGAAATGAATTTCCTCCGTGTCTGCCTCTCTGTGACCAGAAAATGTTTTATTCTACTTCTTTGAGATTCGTAATTGGAGAGAGATGTATACTCAAGGACATATAAGGAAAGAGAAAAGAAAGCCTACATACAGACATGTTCCTAGAATTCTAGGGGTGGGCTTGTACATTGCTGCCCCCAACTTTAGGATAGATTCTTCTTAAAAATAATAATAACAATTCAGGCTAGATCAACTCTGTTCATCTCCAGGAAAGCACTTGCCATTTTCTCAACACTACTTCATGACTTTCAGAAAATAATTTCTTATATATCTCAAAAAACTCATGCCATGCCAGAGAGAAACAGTGAAGATGGAGGCTGTATCATCTGCTCTCATACTGCTATAAAGACATACCTGAGACTGGGAAATTTATAAAGAAAAGAAGCTTAATTGACTCACCATTCCACATAGCTGGGAGGCCTCAGGAAACTTACAATCATGGCAGAAGGCAGAGGGGAAGCAAGGCATGTCTTACGTGGCAGAAGGAGAGAGAGAGAACAAAGGGGTAAGTGTCACATACTTTAAACCATCAGATCTCATGAGAACTCACTCATTATCATGAGAACAGCAAAGGAGAAATCCGTCCTCTTGATCCAATCACCTCCCTGACACATGGGGATTACAATTCAACATGAGATTTGGGTAGGGACACAGAGCCAAACCATGTTAAAGGCCATCCAGCATTCCATTCTTTACCTGAGAGCATTTCTTTTGTGAATGATTTAGCAGCTGATCTTCAGCCTTCATTTCCAGTTTGGGTCTTTACTATTTTTATTTCTTTCGTTTACTATTCACTTAAACACATTGGTAATAAAATAATACTAACTAGTGCTTATTTATTGAGGTCATTATAAGCAGATACTTGGGATTCTAACAACCTGGGATTCAAATCCGCAGCTCTAGCACTTTCTTGCATACTGATTAATCTGTATATATCAGCTTCTTCATCTGCAAAATGAGGTAACAATAGTAGCTCCCACATATGGAAGCTTGCAGTGAGAGATTAAGTAAGATGCTACCTCTGAAATGCTTTGTTCAGTGCCTGCCTTATACACACTTGGGGAAAAATAGCTCTTTTGTTCTTTGTTTATGGGTTAGTCACTGTGTTGGGTGCATTATATATATTTATAAATAATATTAATCAAATTACGCAAACTTCAGGGAAAGTATAGTTAACTTCAACTTACAGATAAAGGAACTTAGGCTCAGAGAGGTGAACAATCAGATTAGAGGACTAGAAATTCGTGAATTCCGAATTTCTGGATCTGAATCTAGTGCTCTTTTTATACTATAAGACATTCTCTTTTGAAAAAAAAATTAATAGAGACATTGTTTATGATTTTTTTTCTTTTTATCCTGTACCATGTATGATCACCTTAAATCTACACATACAGCCTTTCTCTAGAATTCTGTCAATTCCTGAACATATTTTCACTTTTGTATCTTAGCTCAGGAGCCTGTTTGTGTTTTTATGAGAATTTGGAACTTTAAAAATGATACTTTTGAGCTGGGTGCAGTGGCTCACACCTGTAATCCCAGCACTTTGGGAGGCCAAGGTGGGAGAATCACGAGGTCAAGAGATTGAGACCATCCTGGCCAACATGGTGAAACCCCGTCTCTACTAAAATACAAAAATTAGCTGGGCGTGATGGCGCATGCCTGTAGTCCAGCTACTCGGGAGTCTGAGACAGGAGAAATGCTTGAACCTGGGAGGCAGAGGTTGTAGTGAGCTGAGATTGCGCCACTGCACTCCAGCCTGGTGCCTGGCAACAGAGCAAGATTCTGTCTCAAAAAAAAAAAAATGATACTTTTTACTCACCTCAGGATTGGCCTCGTTCTTAAAGTGCAGCACTGTGTTGGTGCCTCATGTCCACCATCTAATAGCCCTGAGGTCCTTTTTCTATCATATAGACCATCTCTTGCCTACAGCCCTCTATATAGTTTCTAACTGGTGTGGATGTAAATAAATGTCCAGTTGCAAACATTAGAAAACTCAGTTCAAGATGGTCTGAGCTAAAAAAGAATTTTACTAACCATTAGGACAGGAAACTCTAGTGGTATTATGTTTCAGGCACTAAGACATCCAAGTCAGAACTTGGGCTTCCTCTCTATACATCTTGGCCCTTATTTTCTCTTTTTTGGCTTTACTCTCAGTCAGGTTCTGTCTTAGTGGCAGAGAGACAGTTCAACGAGCTCTGGGATCATACCCTAGTCTGTTTATAAGTCCAACAGAAGGAAAAATGGTCTTCTAGATTTCTGAGAGAAGTCCCAGAATTGAATCTCATTGAATTCAAGTTGATCGTGTGCCCATTTTGAACCAATCACTGTGACTAGAGGTGGCAGTGCTCTGACTGGCCAACATGAGTCACCTGTCCATGTAAGGCTTTACTTGAACCTAAGGCATGGAGGAAGGTAGATCCCCATGAAAAACTAGGTAACTCAGAACAAATGAAATCTAGTTTGCTATGATTATAACAACTATTTATTTGTATTTGCAGAACTTTAATCTGTGTGGTCATGGGCGTTTGTCCAATTCCCTCAAAGTATTGTACATTCTACTCTGAGCAATGTAGCGGCTGGCTTTCTATTTCCCATGTCCCTCACCTTGCTTTTCCCCCAACCCTTGCTCTCTTTAATGCTATGCCCTTTTTTGACTTATTAAAGACCACTACTGGTCAATTGGCAAGATGGAATCTTCGCCAAAAGAAAATCAGATGTGTAGATCAGAGTAATACTAGGTGACAGTTGTGGGTGGATCTTTTTGGAATTTTGTTACATGTATTTATCATGGATCCTGTCTAGAGTTTTTAAAAACTATTTGTGTAATAGTTGTATTGTTAAGGTGATCTTGTCAGAGCTAAAGTAGGAGGCTGACCATTAAGTGAGGACAATCAACAGAGCAGTAAATACTGCCAAAAATGCACGGTGATGCAACGGAAGATGACCTAAGATCACTTTTCTCCTGCCCTTTGGCTCCCATAACTTCCATTTCCTAGGACTGGATGCTTTTTAATTTTTGTGTGCCATCTCTTAGGCCATATGTTTCCTTTTCATTTCATCTCCGGGTGTCTCTTAGTTTAAGCAGAGTAAAGGAGAACTCCAGAATCCTTAACCCTAGCCATTTCTTATCCAAGACTAGTTATTCACTTATTCCACCAATTCAGTAAGCAATTTCTAAATTTCTAGTAGCATCTCAACCTCCTCCAACCACATGCCATGGTTAATAGCATGGGCTTTAGCAATGGAGGGTGTCCCAGCTCTGTTGCTTATAACTATCCACATGACCTTGGATAAGTTACTTAGGCTTTTAAAGTTTTTGCTTCTTCATTTGTGAAGTGGGACTAATAACGCTGCCTCATAGGGTTATTACAGAAATGAAGTGAGCTAATAAGGACTTCAGAACTCCCAACACATGGTGAGCTCTTAGCAAATGTTAACTATTATTATGATGATGTAATTCTTTCATATGTTTCAGTTCAAATTAGAATCTTTATAAAAAACTGTACACTGTAATATCCATTTCACTGATGGAAGGTCAAAATACCAAATGGAGGAGACTGCAAATAGAAGTGCTAGTTATTCATTCATTCATTGATTCCATCAACAATTATTTATTGAGCATATGCACTATACAGGACATATTAGCCCATTTATAAGTATATAGCAAGGGGCTATTATATCCTGTGGGTCTTGTAAAAGAAACACAAAACTGGATTACTGTCCTCAAAGAGCTTTCACTCCAGCAGAAAAGAAATAACTCAATCCAGGAAGGAATAATGCAGAAACTAAGACTGTTCATCAACGGAAAGTGGTATGCACACTGTATGTTCTCAGAGGGTTCTAGAATGAGCATGAGCAGTGTCTGGCACATAGTAGACACCCCCAAAACACTGATTGAAGGAATAAGTAATGAATGAGTCAGTGAGATGAGTGATGGTTGGTGACAAGGACTCTTGGCTTCAGTCCAGCTCACTCCCGGGTCTCTGCCTTTGCTAAGCACCAATAGGCAGACTGCAGTGAGAGCAAAGATCACGGAACATGTTGGCCACACCCAAGGGCACCTTAGGTTACAAAGAAATAGACAGAACTAGCAACTCACCCCAATCCCCCATAGCCCAATCTGTGACCTCATGCAGGTGTCATCCCTCTAGGACTCACCTCCCTTTGTCTACACACACTTGTACTTCGTCTACTCCCACAAAGACACAATGTCTTTCTGCAGCTATCATCAAAATCTTCCAGCTTAAATCTCAAGTCCTTGAGATTGTCTGGGAGATCGCCTGCAGAGAATTAAAGGGTGGGACAACTTAGTTGCTTAATTCCCAAGGAAATAGCTGCTACTCTTGGCATAGGGAGTAGGTTCAACTGAATACTGCTAGGTACATAAAAGTTGGGACTTGTAACTAACAATGTGATTGCACTCTAGTAGTGGGTAGAATAAGCATTTTCTGAAAAAGCCCTTCATAAGCATCATCACTATTTTATAGTACATGTCATTTCATCATCACTACAAACATACTGTCTAAATATGTTTATGTTGTTTTATTTTTTATTTCAATGAAAGTTTGTTGTTGTTTTTTTAACTGATCAGCTTAATTAGAAGCACTGGGTCTCATAAAATAAAAACTGTTTTACATTTCTGAAATTAATGGTAAGATGAGGCCTTTACATTTCTGAAATTAATGGTAAGATGTTACAGATTTGAAGCAAAGAATGTGTGGGAAGTGGGTATAGCAATAGAACCTGATGGCTTTACCTTTTGGGAAATTAAGCATTTTGATTATTTTTAAACTGCATACAAAAACTTCACCTTTTTGGTGTGTAGTTCTGTTTATTTTAATAAATACAGAGATGTATGTAACCACCACCACAAACAGGATGCAAAGCAGTTCTATCAGCTGAAAGCTGCCCCATTCATAATCAAACCCTCCTCTATCCCAGTCCCTGGCAGTCACTGATCTTCTCTTCATCCCTATAATTTTTTTTATTTTCCAGAATGGCATGTAATGAAACCATACAGTAAGTAATCTTTTGAGACTGTTTTTCTTTTTCATTTAGTATGGGGCATTTGGAATTCATCTGAGTTTTGCACCAATTAATAGTTTATTCCTTTTTGTCGCTAAGTGATACACCATTGCATAAATGTTATCATGGTTTATTTATTCCTTTACCCATTGAGGAACATTGGGGGATGTTTCCAATTTGGAAAAATTATGAATAATACTTCTGTAAACATTTATGTATCAAGGTTTTATGTAAACATAAGTTTTCATTTCTCTTAGATAGTACTCAGAAGATGGTAAGTGTGTGTTTGACTTTATATGAAAATGCCAAACTGCTGTCCAGAATGACTGTACAGGTTTGCATTCCTACCATCAACGTATGAGAGTCCCAGTTGTTCTGCATTCTTGCTCACACATAGGGTTGTCATGAATGCATCTTTTAACCATTCTAATAAGGTATATTGTGGAATCTCTTAATTTACATTTCTCTACTGAAGGATGTTGAGCATGTTTTCATGTGTTTGACATTGGTAAGTCTTCTAGGGTAAAGTGTCTGCTTAGATATTTTGTCTTTTTTTTTTTTTTTTTTTTTTTTTAGCTGGGTTTTTTTTCTTATTTTTGAGTTGGAAGAATTCCTTACAAATCCTGGATACAAGTCCTTTGCTTCCTCCTCATCTCATTACTGGAAGAGATTGCATGGAATTGCTGTTATTCTAAAATGTTTGGTAGAATTCATTAATGAAGATATCTGGGCCTGTAGATTTTTTTTTTTTTTGGAGGGCTTTCAACTATGAATTTAATGTTTAATAAATATAGGACTATTCAGGTTATCTACTTCTCAGTGAGTGAATTTTGTTAGTCTGTGTCTTTTATCCATTTTATCTAAGTGGTCTAATTTATGTGCAGAGAGTTGTCTGTAGAACTCCCTTATCTTTTTGTATCTGTGAAGTTCACAGTTGATATCCCATCTTTCATATCTAATATTAATAATTTATCTTTTCTGTCTAGTTTTTTGGTAAATTTAGTGAGAAATTTATCAACTTTATTGATCTTTTATAAAAACCAGCCTCTAGCATTAATTTTCTCTATTATTTTAATTCTTCAATTTCATTAATTTCTATTTTTGTATTATTTTGTTATTGTTGCTTGCTTTGGTTTTAACTGGCTATTCTTTTTTCTAGTTTCATAAAATGGAAGCTTAGATAGTTGATTTGAGAACTTTATTATTTTCTAAGTTTTATGTATAAATTTTCTACTAAGCACTGCTTTAGCTACATCTCACAAATTTTGATATGCTATATGTTCATTTGAATTCAATTCAAAATATTTTCTAATAATCCTTGAGACTTCCTTATCAATGAATTTCTTAAAGTGTGTTGCTTAATTTACAAATAACTGGAATTTTTTATATCTTTCTGGATATTAATCTAATTCATTCCATTATGGTTAGAGAACATATGTTGTATAATTTCATTATCTTAAATGTAATGAAGTTTGTTCTGTGACCCAGAATGTGGTCTATTTTGGTAAATGTTCCATGTATACCTGAAAATAGTATATATTCTGTTGTTTGGGTGGCATATTTCATAAATGTTCATAAGGTCAAGGTTACTGATAGTGTTGTTTAGGTCTTTTACATTCTTATGGATTTGGGGGTCTACCTGTGCTATAAATTACTGAGAGAAGAATTGAAGTCTCTAACTATAATTCTGTATTTCTCTTTCTCTTTGCATGTCCATTGGCTTTTGTTTTATCAATATTGAAGCTCTGTTATTAAGTATATATGCATTTAAGCTTGTTATATCTTCTTGGTGAGCTCTTTTATTATTATTATGTAATGTCTTTATTCCTGACAGCTTCCTTTTTCTGAAGTCTATTCTGTCTACTTACATTAATGTAAGTCTAAATACTTACATTAATGTATGTTTATATATTATATTAATAATTATATTAATTTAGGCACTAGCTTTCTTTCGATTAGTGTTTGCATGGCAGGGACTTTCCCATTGTTTTACTTTTAATTTATCAATATCATTGTGTTTGAAGTGAATTCTGTAAGAGCATATAGTTGAGTCTTCTTGTTGCTTTTTTATCCAATCCAACAATCTTCAGCTTTTAATTGATGTGTTTAGACCTTTTATATTTAGCTTAAATATTAATATGGTTGTATTAGGTGAACCATTTTATTAACGGTTTTCTATTCTCTTCCTCTTTTCTGCCTTTTAGATTATTTGAATATTTCTTGTCATTCCATTTTAGCTTATCTGTTGACTTTTTTAGGATACTTTTCTAATTCGTATAGCTGTTTCTGTAGGGATAATCATACACATACCTAGGTTTTCTCAGGCTACTTAGAGTTTACTATTTCAAGTGAAGTATATAAACATTACAGCTATATAAATTCCTTGCCCTTTACCCTTTCTGCTGCAGTGGTCATATTATTGAACACAAATATATAAAAAATGCTATCACATATGTTACAGTTTTCACTTTCAACAGTCATACAAAAATATGAATATTACACAGATTTGCATGTCATCCTTTCATCAGGGCCATACCAATCTTCTCTGTATGGTTTCTATTTTAGAATATGTGTTGCCAAATTGAGCACTAAATATGTTTTTAAAGTAATTTCTTGGAAAAAATTTATTCAAAACTTGCACCACATTTGTGAAACTAAGGGCTGAAATTAGACATATAGTGTTTTTCTCTGGACAAAGCTAGAATTCACTCTAATCAATTGTGCTTTATCATTAAAGGGTACAAAATAAAGTTCTTTTATCTTTAACTAAGGCATAATATGGAATTGAAAATGGAAAATAAGCACAGAAACAGTTTATGACCAAAGAAGAATTTTTTTGCAGCATGAAGGTTTATAAGTTATCTGCAGGGATGTCTAAATAGGAGATATTTCCTATAAATTGTTATTGAAAGGGATCTGTCCAATTTTTCAATAGCAGTAGATATTTGGAGAAGATAAAATAAAAGTTAACGCTGATAGATTTGGGATTAAGGAAAGGGAGGTCATACCACACATTGGTTAGATCATAGCCAAGGAAGTGATCTAAAATATATGTAACACATTTTTCATTAAAATGCAAAATAAAAAAACAATGCTTTAGGTCTTCTATATACTATATATGCTCAAAGGCATTTTATGCATATAATTTTATTTGCTACTGTCACATTGTCATTAAGAATATTGCCCATACTTCAATGCAGGGATGTTTTGAGTCTGTGCATCATGCAGTGAAGGCACCAGTCTCCCTCTGTAACCTTGGTCCTTCCCTAAAGTATGTAGTCATTGGCTTGGAATGTACAGCTGTGAAGGTGACTGTTTCTCTGAAGGCTTTGGTGATGTAAGCCTGAAATGAAGCATGAGGAAAGCAATTAAATCTCACCTTGATTGAGCTGCAATGTGCCAAGAGGGTTACAGGTTGGGTTTGGTGACTGCTTTCTTCAGGGAGGAGGCTTTTGCACTGGGAGTCTGTGGGGAAACAGCCTGCCATAAAGGGTAGTGAGGACACCTTTCCCTCTTCTTTGCCTATCAGATGCCTGACCTTTCAGGAAGGTTCAGCTGAAGTGCCTTTTGTTCCATGAAGCCTTCTCCTCTCCCTACCCTAATCATGGTAAATAGTCTCTCTACATGACAGCTTGTCTAGCTCCTTCATCTTCCCAATTCATGCGGCAGCCTTAGTTTTCCTTTCATGTAACTATTATTCTGAAAAGGATTTTGATCTCTGTTAAGATCATTAAAACTATGTCTTCATTTTCTCAAAGTGATTTCCATAGTGTGCACTAAGAGAAGCGGTTTGTAGATCTGTTGAGAGCACAGGCTCAAGTCTGTCTGGGTTTAAATCCTGACTTCACCATTTTCTAGCTGGATGACTAGGGGTAAGTTACTCAAATACTTCATGTCTCAGTTTTCCCATTGTAAAATTGGGATCATCATACTATTTGTAAATATTATACAAGTTCAGACTTTATTATGCAAAATGCTCAACACTTTTGCCTAGCACATAATAAGTATTATTAGTAATTTTTTAAAATCAAGGAATGCATTTATAAAGCCATGAAACAAATATATGTTTTAAGTAAGGCAAGACAGAGCACAAACAGGATTAACTAAAGAGAAGCCAAAGAAGACGAGAATTTGACCAGATTTTAGTGCATAAGATTTAGTAACTATTTTTTAAGAAAATGAAGGGTCGGAATGTCTGTTGATACAACCACTTTAGAAAACCTATGGCGGTATTTACATAAGGAGAGCATTCTCATACAACTCAGCAAGTCCACTCCTAAGCATACATCCAAGAGAAAAGTGTCTATGAATTCAACCAAAAGATGTTTGACAGACAGAATGTTCATGACAGAGTAGTCATGATCTTCAACTGCACAAATGCCCATCGACAGAATAAATAAGTTTGTCAATGAAAATGGATGATACACAACTACACAAAGCACAATGGATGAATGTCAAAAACAGTAATGAGTGAAAGAAGCCAGACACCAACATTCCAGGCAAAATGATCCTGTGCTGTTACAAGCCAGAATAATGGTTGCCCTGGGACAGGGGAGAAGGGAGAAAAGATGTAGAGAGGAGGAAGCAGGAGGAGCTTCTAGGAATGTCACTAACATTTGATTCTTCATCTGGAGCTGGTTACATGGGTGGATTCAATTGTGAAAATTCACTGAGGCATACACCTATGATATGTGCATCTTTTCTGTGCTTGCATCCTACTTCACTAAAACAACCAGAAAAGAACAGGAATGAAGTAAGATCAGAAAATAAAGGAAGAAATAGAAAATGAAAGAAAAGGGAAGAAAAAGAAACAAACCCAGAAGGCTGAAAGGCACGGATCCTTCGCTGGGCGGCACCTGAGCAGGTTGACTCACCCCTCTGCCGGGCGCCAGCCACCCCTGCCCTGTCCCTCCCCCGCGCCCTACTCTCCGTTTGCTCAGCCCAAGGATGGCAAATGCCCCCTTTTTTGGTGGGGGAGTCCTTCCCTTCCCTCCTCCTGGTTCTGAGCAACGCTAAGACACAAGAAAGGCTTTCCAAGTGGATAACGCTGGTAGTGGAGTAACTCGGAGGAGCTGATGTTTTATTATAGAAACAGAAGACTGGAGAGCCATCTCCTCTCTTCCTTCGCCTTCCCTTTTCGCCTTCCTCTGCCCCTTCCCCTTCTCGACTCTCTCTCTCCCTCCCCCTCATTATCCGCCGCCAGGACATCCTCTGGGCTTTTGCCCCCGCCTCCTGCCCCGCGGGGTCTCAGGGCGGGGGCCGTGGCCCGGCCCAGGCCTGCGCTCCGGGGTGTCCCCTCTGCGTCCCCGCCCGGCTGACCCCGCCCCGCAGCCGCCGGCTATTTTGGGCACGTTGGCGGCGGCGGGATCGCTGACAGTCGCGGATCCTGTGACACCTCCTCCCGGCACTTGTTGCTCCCAGGACCTGTTGTCGTCCCCTTCACCCGGCTTTTCCCGTGGCCCCCCCGCCCCCTCCTGGTTTCTCTCCTTTTGATGTGAGCACCCGGGACACTGATCTCTTAGACCCCGCTGCCCGGGCTGGAGAAATCGATGGTTTTGTGAAAAATTAAACACCGCCCTGAAGAGGGGCCCCGCTGGGCAGCGGCAGGAGCTCAGAGTGCTGGCCAAGGAGCTGCAGAGGTGGCGCCTCCCCGGCCCGGGACGGTGGCCCCGGGCGCCGACGGCATGACAGACTCGGCGACAGCTAACGGGGACGACAGGGACCCCGAGATCGAGCTCTTCGTGAAGGTAGGTCGGGGTCCGGGCGCCCGCTGCACCTGCCGCGCCTCCCGCCGGGCTCACACATCAGGGCGCGGGGTGCGCTGGACCCCGGACCCTCCGGGGAGGGCTGCGCGGAACCCTGCTCTCCCCCGCGGCTGCGGGGCTCCTGGGTGGAAGGGAGGGAGGCAGGTTCCGCAGGTGGCTGTCCTCTCGGAGAGTTGGCCCGCGGTTTGTCGGCCCCCGCCCCGCCGCCGCTGTCACCTTTGCGAGTCCGAGTCCAGAGCCCTGCCCGGGCACGATTCGGGCTGCTCCTGAATGACCCCTCCTCCAGGTGTAGAGATGCGGTAGGAACCTGGCCGGACCCGCGAACCTTTCCTCTAAAACGAGAGGAGGGGCAGGGATGGAAGAGAGAAAGAAACATTATTGACACAATGATCTTTGGCACAGCGAAAGTGACATTTCTTAAAATTCCCTCTTTCTGCTCAGAGCTCCTAAAATAAAAGCCAAGGAGACAAAAGTGTTTTCTTGCTTGGTGCTTGCAAAGCAGAAAACAAGCACTCCATTCCCCGACGTTATTATTTTTTGTCATAATCATGATTTTTAAAGGTAGTATCAAGGAAAAGCTAGGCGTTTGGTAATAGGGAGAGCCTCCCGTTCGGCCTGATGCAGACAGGGATGAAGAAGCACAGTGCAAATTTAAATGAAGTCGCCTTGCCCTCCCTAATGTCAAAGCTGCTCTACTTCATTTGCAACCTGCAGGAGGAAGGCTGGAGGCGAGGCCGCCGCGGCGTTTCCCTCTGCGCGGGTGTAAGGAGAAAAAAATATTTGATCAGCCCTCGGTGCCGACGCTACAGAAGTAGGGAAACCTGAGGCTGCGGGAGAATAGCCTCCAGGGCTGAGCAGAAGAGTCGCCAGGACTTGGGGGAGGGGAAGTCGGGGACTGCCTGAGCGCCAAGACCTTTCACAAAGGGGAAAAACTCTCCCAGTGCAAAGTTTCCCTAGAAATATGCAGATCGCTGAGAAGGGAAGAATCGCTGGTGCCTGTCAGGGGCCTCCTGGCAGAATTTAAAAGGCGAAAATATTCCCTGGAATGGGGAAGATCCTTCTCTACAAGCTAATTAAATAGATGCTTGCAAAAAGAGATCTACATAAACCTTGATAACAATCCATGGTCTCTGGTGCTTTCCGATTCCTAAAATACATAAAAACGAACTGTGACTTACTTTACACTTCGTATGTGATCTGCCTGTGTTGTCCCAGCCTACCACAAAGGTTTGTTAAATTTCTTCTGCTGAATTTTACGTTCTTTGGGTCTATTTTTCAGACTTACACCTGACACTTAGTGCCACTTGCTTTCTTCAGCCTGTTCTCTCCCCACTGTGGCCCCTGTGCACTCCTTTGGTTTCTGTGACTCCCCCTACCCCCACCCCAGGCAGGATGTCCAGGTCCTTTGGCAGACCCAGGTAATAACAAAGGTCATGTCTGTGTGATACTGGACAGTGTTGGACGATAGGGCAGCAAAAGGGTGTTCTGAACCCAGACATCCAGGCTTGGGGCCTAAGGAGTGAATAGGGAGAGCTTTAACAAAGAGAGGAGTCTTGCTGCTCTCCTTGAAGAAAGCGATTCTAAAACTTACTCAGGTTCCCTGAGTGTAGGCAGTTTCAAGGTGTCAAGTTCCTGAAAGATATTTGAAACACAAATTGGTTCTTTAGAGCCAAAGCCGCCCTTTGCCCTACTCTTAGGTGTGGAGATGGATTCCACCTGCACCTTTGGAATTTTCTTGTTGGCAGTGTTGGAGAGTCTCTCCATTTATATAAAAACACAATTCACAGTGTTCCCTAAAGAATTCTAAAATGACTGTGTTGTCATTTGTTTTTTTCCCTAAAGGAAATGAATCCATGAGAGCCAGGCAGGCCTTCATGGCTAGCTCAAAAAGCAGATTGATGGGGAGATCAAAACATCAGGTATGAAAGTTGTTTTGACCCCGCCCTCAACCCCATTTTTTGAGCTTCAGGTTAGCAGTTCTCGTTTACGAGTAAATACGCAAGTAAAGGTTAGAAATATCGTGAAATAAAGATGCTGCCCAGGCCTTACTTGAACTGTGTCATTTGAGGGAAGCAACGTCCTTGTTGACAGAACCAGACCTTTCCAAAGTTTGGAGTTTTTCTAAGGTATAGGATTCCCCCAAAGGCCTTCTTGTTGTTGGTGTCAGGTAACTGAAGTTACGGGCAGGGCTGTTCGGTTTCTGTGGGACTTCCAAGCAGGGTGGATCCCACCCAATTATAGTCATGACTTGGTCATTTTCAACACCCCTTGGAAGGACCTCCCAATCTCTTATTTCCACTGGGGGTACCACTCTAAATCACAGTCACCCAGTGAGTTTCACAAGGACATGTAATTGTCTCCCATGTCAATTGATACTCATTATCTGTTACTACTACTGCTAATAATGATAAGAAGAGATTGCAGCATATGAGGACATAATAAGCATGTTCAAATGCCTTATCTCATTTGATCCTCACAACTTTATAAGGCTTGATTCACTCATGTGAAAGATAAACAAAACAAACTAAATTCACAGGGACCTCGTGAGACTCCCTGTCAGAGCACTTGATGAGCTGCAGTTAGCTCTTCTTGTAACAGCCCAGGGAACTAAGAATAATGATTTCTCCTGTTTTATGGTTGAACAATACATGTGCTCACAGAGGGTATGTGAAATGCCCAAAGGTAGACAGCAGATAGGATTCAGATCCAGTCCTCAAATCTAGAAGTTTAGACTCTGAATTTCTTGCTCTTTTCCAAACACCTATGTGTCAGGCCTGATACTTTATTTTGCCAAGTTAGGCTTTCAAGTGCCATCATGATGACAATTATTTATAAGTTATTAATCTGTTCTAATGTATTCATAGAACGCTTCCAAGGAGACTAACTCATTTCTGTTATATACTCTCAGACTTTCAGGGAACATGCTAACAGTGACTTTTAAGAGATCATTTCCCCAGATTTTTAGTTTCTATTAATAAGAAAGGTTAGGTCACATAAACTCTGATTCGAATGTCCCATAATACCTGTGGATGGGGCAGTAATTTGGAGACACAGTACCTGAGTTCAAGTCTTGCCTCTGCCTCTAATTAGCTAAATGGCCCTGAACAAATTATTTAACTTTCAGGAGCCTAATTGGCCCCCTCTTAAAACAAGAGCATGGTTATAAATAAGGAGGCCATATAATTTATTGTTCAAACCTAGACACTTCTGAGAGCAAAAGGAGATGTTACCAATAATTAGGCTGGAACCACAGGTATAACCCGGGATAGTCTGGGAGCAAATCAGAATGTGTGGTCACTCTGGTTATGAAAATGCTGTCATCATAGATTTGCTGTGAGGATTCCATGGGAGTATATAGGTGAAAACACTTTGTAAGTTGAAAATTGCTATAAACACATTGACTTGAATAGTGCTATGAGTCCCATGGCAGATAGAACCTTTCTGGATCTGCATGTCCCTGATTTGCCTTGGGGAACAAAGGCCTGGCTCCTTCCTCACTTGTAGAGATATTTTGAGAGTAAATGAGATCATATGCAGCTTGGACTTTGATCATAATGGGAGGACAACAAGCTAGAGATAATGGCAGTGAGTGTGGTTTATTGAAAGAAATAGAGCAAGGAAGTAAAAGTAAAACAGAAAGCAATTTGAAAAGACAAACACAGGATGTGCTGTGTAGGTTAGATCAAGGCATTCCACCCATTTGCATTGCTTTCTCCACTCCCAGTCTCACCCCTGGATCCCAGAAATAGGAAGCTAACCAAGTGACTATGATACAAACTCACCACAAATGTCTTTTGAACCAGGAACTGAGGTTTCAACAGAAACCAGTGTTTCTCAGCCTTCGCTACCTATTCAAACCATTAAGAGAGATTTTAAAACTTCTGATGGCAGTTTTCTCCCCAAGCCAATTATATCAATGTCTCTGTGGGGAAGACCCTGAAACAGTATTTTCGTATTCACCCCCAGTGACTCCAGTGTGCAGCCTTGGTGGACAGCCACTAAGTCATAATCAGAGGCAAGTCCATTAGCAGGCAGCTTCTGCCACAGCTGACATAGGTGGCCTTGCTAACGCTGATTAAATGTCCAGAACTTCTAACAGCCTCGGGGCATCACGGTCAGGAGTGTTGTTGATAGAAAGCTTGTGTCCAGCCAGTGCCCAGTTAACAGATGCTGACGAACTATTAAGCCCTATCCACAGGACTCCAGAACAATCCGTGTATAGGGTTGATCTAGTCAAATAATCATCAATTCAGCATAGGGGAAGTAAAACAGAGTCCTGCTAATTGTCTGCTGGAAACAACTAGTCGTTTCATTTATTGAGTGGCCCAAAAGGTTCTGAGTGGTGCAGGGTGCAGTACAAGTTGTGGTGACCCGTGATATGGTCATCTGACTTCCAGAACAGATAGGATCAGCTCTTGTGGTGTCGCCTCTGTGGCCCTGAGCTGCTATGATTGCCTGGTCACCTTGGGCAGCTTGCCTAAGCATGAGCTCACTAGATTTTTAAAGTTCCCTTCATCATATTAAACTACTGTGTTTTTCTTTCCCATTATCTCCAGATTTTGATCTGTAGTCAATAACGCAATACACAAACTCACCTGCCCTGCTGTGGCAGTGAGTGCTGCTTCTCCTGGCAACACATCCCTGGAGTGCTAGCTTCAAGGGTTGTATGATGCAGATCTGAAGGGCCATGGCAGGGTGGTGGGAGCGAGGACTGGGTCTGCAGAGGCTGACACCCACTGCCAGTGGAGTCAGCTCCTGCCTCCCTGATGACTTGTGTTGTCTCTCTGGGTGTTTATTGGTCCCCTCCATGCAAGACAAAGTGTCTGTCAATTTAGACAGTGAGGTCAAAAGCTTCTCATTCTTGGTTCCCTTTGAGCTGTCAGCTGCTGGGCCCATGTTAGTGGTGGCAAGAGATGTGGAAGAGTGAGATTTTGGTCTCATGCTGTGGTTCACCAGTGTGTTGGCCAGTATGGGCTGCTTGACCTCTGTGGATCACAGATTTTTCTTTAAACGAGTGTAATGCTAATAGTGGCAGCACATTTTTCATGGAATTGGTGTGAGCATTTCGAGCTGAGTATGGATCTGGGCTATTGGTAAAACTTTCTCTGTAGGCTCCATGTAGTACAATAAGTGAAAGTAAAGCCCTTAGGCCTCCCTCCCTTGATGTGTACAAGAAGTCAGAGGCTCAGTCCTATGTGCTGAATTTCACATCTCAGGACTAAGATACTTCTTGAAAGAAAACGAAAGTTTCTGAAACAGGCTGTCATTCAGGTAACTGGAAGAGAAATGTTGCCGATTGTTGGAGCTGACCCCTGAGAACACAAGCAGTGTGTCTCATTGCTGCAGACCAACGGCAGCTGAAGCACTGTGCAACCATCGCTGGATCTGACTGCCTCCAACTGAACTGCTGCTCCACATGCTGGAGCCCACTAGAGCCCATGTCTGGAGTAATATGGTTGGCCTGATCGCGGGGTGACTATAAATCCCTGACCCATCACTGGGGTCTTCAAACTCAAGGGAAATTGATTCCTGCTGTCAGTTTCTCCCTTATCCAAGAAAGCTCCTACATAACTGCTTCCCCAAGGGTCTTGGTAGCCAGGCCAGGATATAGGATCCTCTTTGTTTTCAAGACGATCCCTGGTTCTCTTTGCAGATTTTCCTACTCGCTCCTCAACAACCTTCCAGCTATGCATAGCCATAGGTGCTCTCATTGAAAATATGCACAGGTATTATCAGGATTATGGAGAAAACACAGTAGGCTCTCACTCTCTGATATCTATTTAAAAACTATTACCCAGAAGACATCCTCAATTGTATCTGTTGTCAAGACTGGAGGAACTAGAGACAGTAAAGAAGCAAAGCTGTTAAGCATGAGCTTCCTAAGATTCAGGTCTATAAAGGGCTCTCTCTACCCAGGGTGTCTTAGATCTAACACTGCTTATGTTCTGAGGGGTCAACTCCAACAGTCAGGGACATTTCTCTTTCAGTTCACTAAATGACAACCTGCTTTGGAAACTTGTCTTTTCTTTCAAGAAGTATCTTAGTTCTGAGATGTGAAACTCTTTAAGGATAAATAAGATAGACTACTGTCTAAACTGAAATGAATTCTTCCTTGTAGAAAGAAATAGAGTTGTTAACTTCTAGAAGTACTCGCTAGTTCTGCTGGTGTGGGAAAAGTCTTTCAAACCCCTTTATCATAGCACTGGAGGTAAACCATGGGTAGGCTGGTGGTTCTCAACCTTTGGGGCATGAAAGAATCACCGCACTTGCCTTTTTCACTTATATCTGCCCAGGTCCTATCTACAGAGTTTCAGATTTAGGAGGGTGGGGTAAGGTCCAGGCATTGGTAAGCTTAAAAAGCTACCCGCTGGTGATTCTGGGGCTCATTAAAGACTAAGAACCACTGGTGCAAACCATGAGTAAATAGGGCTGAGCTACTCAGTGAGGCATCAAAAGGACAAAATATAGTCCAGTCCTCAGTTGAAACAAGCATTTCACAGGACGGAGGAGGCCGAGGCAAAATGCTGGTTCGCATGACCCACTCCAGATTGACCTCAAATAAATCAGAAAAGGGAGGAAAGAATGCTTTTGGCCTTTCTTTTGTAATTTTCTTTTCTTCCTTGTCTGTTTTATTATATAGGAGTGACAGATAATTTTAAATGGCAATGCATGGAGATAGTAAAATAAAGAATGTACGAAGTTAGGGGATAAAAGGTAATCAGTAGACGAAAATGCTTTAGTTTCAGGGGCAAATTCCAAAGACACTGCTGATCTCTAGATTTTATGCTGTGACTATAAAATGCCACAGAGAGCAAATGTGCAAATGCACAAAAGGCAGGTGAGACGGCCCCTTCCCTTCACCCTCGGTGTTGACAGGGCCCATGCACACTGGCAGCTTTAGGAAGCTGAAGTGGACATTCACAGGACGGAAGCCCCAGCCTGGATCAAGAAACCTCTTCTGTTGCCTTGACAACTTCCCGAATTGGATGTTTAAGGGAGTATCTGGGACATGGTGTTTACGTCCTCTCTCTTCTAGATAATGGGTTCCCTGTTGGACTCTACCCCCTGCACATCCTTCCCTCCTTCACCTGTTATTTCTCGTCAGACACTTGTTTCTTTCCCTCATACCATAGAATGAATAATGGTAAACAAAAGTGAAAAACCATCACCCTAAGGTCCACAGAGGTTGATATAGGATGCGGAGTAACTGACACTAAACTTCTACACACCACAGCCGGTGGGTGACCTAAGACATGCTGCAAAGGCCTCCCACGCTGTAATACCCCGCCTCAGATGCAGGACCAGGTGCACCATGTTCAGATAATTAAGCACTCCACTCTTTTAAACTACAATTGCTCCACAGGCAGATAGGGGCACAGCAAATGTTCCAGTCCCCACTTGAAACAGGTTAACAATTTAAAAAGTCCACTTTATGAATAAAAGGTCAGATCACCCAGCTTGCCATCAGGGATGCTTCATGATCCCATCCGCTACCGTCTGAATGTTTGTGTCCCCCCAGAATTTCTATGTTAAAATTTTATCTCTAAGGCAATGACATTAGCAGGTGGGGGCTTTGGGAGGTGATTGGATCAGAGGGCAGAGTCCTGGTAAATGGGATTAGTGTCCTCATGAGTGGCTGAAGAGAAGAGTTCTCCTCCAACATGTGAGGACCCAGTGAGAAGGCGCCAGCTATGAACCAAATAGTGGCTCTCACCAGGCACCGAATCTGCTGGTGCACTGATAGACTCCCCAGCCTCCCAAACTGTAAGAAATAAACTTGTTGTTTATAAGCTGCTTAGTTCATGGTATTTTGTCATAGCAGCTCAAACCAATTAGAACAGAGCCCTAACATATTCTTATCTGCCTTCCCAGCATTCCTTCACAACCTCTTCACCACAGCCAAGCAGAGCTCTGAGTTTTCCGGGCCACACATCCTGACCTGTCTTGCTTCTGAGCCATTGTTCACACAATTTCCTTTGCCTAGGACATTGCATTTATTTCCTAACTTACCGAGATCAGCTCAGCCACGGAGACCCCCACCCAGGCGGTACTGAAGGCATTAAGAAGCAGAAACCCAGATAGAACAGCAAAGTGGGACTATCCAGGGGCCGACAGCCTTCTGAGCTGAAAGCCTTCCAAGCTGAGGGCCTCGAGCAGATTCTGACCCATGTATTTATTCTCTCTGAACAGGTGATTATTAACAAACAGGTGTTCTGTGTTTTCTCATAGAACCAAGATAAACTAGGTAGGCACCTGGTGCCTGCTTACCACTGATCAAGAACAAACCTGAGCGTATGCTCCATGAGGGAGCCATGGGGGTAGGATCACATATCCCGTGCTTAAGGAATTGTTTTAACCGGTGTAGGATATACGTATACTGTTTTGCTACTTTAAAATGCCCCAAGCAGTTTTCCACTTGCGCAGGCTGGCCAGGTTTTCCTTGCCATGGTTCTTAGCAAACAATTTATCATACACTCAGCATTTTCAGCACTAACTCTTATTGCTTGATCTCCTGGGCTAACTCCTCATATGCTTCATTCCTCCCTCTCAAACCCTCTCAGATAACATCTTTCTCTTTCTTATTCTTTCTCTTTCCTCCTCTTTCTTATTTATTTATTTTTTTTTTTTGATACAGAGTCTCACTCTGTTGCCAGGCTGGAGTGCAGTGGCACAATCTTGGCTCACTCCAACCTCTGCCTCCTGGGTTCAAGCGATTCTCCTGCCTCAGCTTCTTGAGTAGCTGAGACTGCAGGTGCGTGCCACCATACCCAGCTAACTTTTTGTATTTTAGTAGAGATGGGGTTTCACGGTGTTAACCAGAATGGTCTTGATCTCCTGACCTCGTGATCTGCCCACCACAGCCTCTCAAAGTGCTGGGATTACAGGCGTGAGCCACCACACTTTTCTGTGGCCCTTTGTCACAAATGCCTCAGGTTTTTCTTGTGGAATTGAGAGTTCTGGGCAGGGCTTCCCCACAGGCTCTGGGAGAGGGGAGCTGTGTGGAGAAAGTTATGTGGCCTTTCCTCATTCAGGTACTTTGTAAATATAACAGGGATCTGATCTGTGTGGCAGGATTATTATTATGAGGATCAAATAAGATAAGAAACATGGCCGGGCGTGGTGGCTCACACCTGTAATGTCAACACTTTGGGAGGCCAAGGTGGACGGATCACGAGGTCAAGAGATTGAGACCATCTTGGCCAACATGGTGAAACCCCATCTCTACTAAAAATACAAAAAATAGCTGGGCATGGTGGCATGTGCCTGTGGTCCCAGCTACTCGGGAGGCTGAGGCGGAAGAATTGCTTGAACCCAGGAGGTGGAGGTTGCAGTGAGCTGAAATTGCACCACTGCACTCCAGCCTGGCGACAGAGCAAGACTCCATCTCAAAAAAAAAAAAAAAAAAAAAAGATAACATAAACCCCTTTTGTAAACTACAGTCTTCAGTATTCAGATGTCAGGCACTTGGTCAGCATAGGCCAACCACTGAAACAACAATCTACCAACTTGTTCACACAAGAGCTCAGTGCAGTGTTTGGTGATTGGCCTTCCCCACTTGGACTCCCTCTACCCTGTAGTCCTGCAGGACTGCCAACTCCTGCTGGGCTCTCTACATTCAGCCAGCATGGGGAAGATTGAAGTTGGAGGACAGCATGGCAGGTTTGCATGGTTGAATCACTTCCACCCACTTTCCATAGTCCAGAGCTCAATCCTGTGGCTGTTCCTCTGTGCAAGAGAAGCTGGGAAATGTCATCTAACTGTGTTCCCAAGAGAAAGAGGAAGCAGTCTTAGAGCCAATCTCTACCGTAGAAACTAAGTTAATGTATTCTTGTTTCCTACTACAAGCTAGCATCCCACCTGCAGCCTCTCTCACTACCTATCAATCATGCTTAATACTGTCCACTTAATCTTCCTAAAGAGGAATCTTCTTCTTCATCACATCTATTCCCCATCTGCTAGATCAACTTCAACTGCTTCCACCTGATATTGAAGCTACTCCTGTATTCCTTTTCCCAGCGTGATTTCCCATATTCTGCTAAAACAGTTCCTTGTATGTCTATACAGTTTTTAAAGCATTTCTGAGTATCTTATCCTCTGAGGAAGGAAGATTAATCCTTTCACATACTAGGCGACTTGTCAGGGGCTGCATGCTGGGTTCCACTTAGAAACCTGGAGATCGGTACTCCAAACCTGACCACTGTCCACCAGAATAGGGTTTCCCAGCCTTGCACAAGCATAAGAACCACCTGAGGCATTTTCCAAACTCCAGCCCAAATGTGTAAATCAGAGTCTTCAGGGAAGGAGTTCCCAGATATCCGTAATTTAACAAGTGCTGCAGGTGATTCTTGTGCCCAGTCTAGTTAAGGGAACACTGCCCTTAACCTAACCAGGGCCCATGGGAGTATCCAAAACCCCAAAGGGGTGAGTCTAACAGTGGAAATTTAAAGCCCTATGACACTCAAATGTAGGAGAGATTTGGTAGGCAAGTGGTCTTCCACTACTCTCGGGTCACCCCAAGGTATATAGCAACCCAGCCATCTAAACAAAAAGTGACCTTTAGCCTTAGGATCTGCTCCATGGCTTGTGGAATTGTAAAAACAGTTGCAGCCTTGTTTATTGTTGTTATTGTTGTTTTGTTTTTGCAAAGCTACTCATCCCCATCCTCAAAGTATAAAGTTCTTGAAGAGGAAAATGTTGGGAAAGAGACAAGGGAGATGGACAGAGCTAGGACATTGTAGAGCCTGGATTCAAACTTCGTACCCTGGCATCAGAATCTGTGCTCTCTCCTGCCTCATTTTACCCAGCTGCTTGTAGCTAAATGGGGAGAAATTGCTGCGCTAATCAGAAGGCATTTTACCAACAGGGAGCAACAGTAAGATGACCCAGGTTTTGCCCTTCCTTAATTCTCCATAGGTGGCAATGAATAGTCTAAGGTCAAGGTCAGATCCCAACACTTGAACAAGCAAGCAGGACAATTACCAGATAGGGTGAGTTAGAGCTGTCTAAAGACTCACCTATTCTCAAGTCTCCTTCCCACTTCTCCGCCATAGTGACATAAACTCCATTCTTTGATCAACCCCTTTGGCTTAAGGACTGTCTTAGAGATCCTTTTTAAAACATAAATATGCTACTCGTAATGGGCTACCTATAGATGCAGTAGCCCCAGCTGACACATTAACTAGGATTATTTTATCAGGTCAGTAGGCAGAAGGAAGAGGACCAGAAGGAAAAGGATAAGAGAGACCAGGAGTATTGCATACCACTGGGAAAAAAACTGTACCTGTTGTGCAATTTGGGGGTGGCCACCAAGAGCAGATTTCATTCCCTGGCCAGTTTAACCAAGAGGTGGCATTGGCCCAAGTGCCTCAGTCAGGATTCTAGAGTAAGCTTTGAAAATCATCTTTGCAAGAATGAAGCTGTTGACTTGAGAGAAATCTTACGTCTATTCCAGTCAGTTCTTCTTCCATTACTAAGACCTAGACTCATTTACAGATATGTATGGCAGAGTCCCACAATTAAAAAAAAAAATCACAGACTATTTGCCAGGCACTGTAAAGGTGAGATATAATGATAAATCTAAAGAATTTTACAAAATTGTCCATGGAATTCAGTGGATTCCATTGAGTGCTCGCAGGATTCTAGCAGCTTCATTCCTTCTCAAGACCCAGACAGGTTAGGCTGTTATAATACCATATAGAATCCTGAAGGCAGGGGTGAGAATAAAACTGCTGCCGAGTGAAGTTTACTCCTTGGAGGTTCAGCCTCACTGCTGGGACTTTCTGAGTCATTCTGAGACACTTGGCATGGTCAAGGGTAGCAGGATCAGGGAAGGCAATATAAGAAATATAATTTGTAGAACATCTCCCTCCTATGCAGCAGACGTGGTGATGGCACTGTTTAATCTAGTGTCCCTACTGCTTTAGATATATTGTGGCTGTTTTACCTGCAAAATCTGACATCTGAAAGGTTAGGTGTTTTGCTCAGGATCCCATGGAAAGTGGCAGAGTTGGAGTTCAAAGTCAGATCTGACTAACTCCAAAACCCTTTCACGTATGTTCATAAGTAAAGATAACAAAAACAAGGTGAGGGTGCCTAAAATGCACTTTTTCATGTGGCAGCTGTTTACTGAAGCCTACCAGGTGCCAGGCCCTGGGTCTGGTGGGGGAATAAGGAGCACAAGGTAGACATAGTTGAGCCCTGGCAGAACTCACAGCCTGGGGGTCTGGGAGAGTGGCAGCCACTGGGCCTTTGGAAGAACTGTGACCTGAGGGCAAAAATGTGGCTAGGGAAGCTCCAAGCCAAGGGACCTGGTACCAGGAAGGCACTGAGCAGAGTTTTGCAGCACAGGCATGGAAGGAGTTGAGGTTCAATTCAAGGGTGCAACATGACAGGAGAGGCCCAACTAAGCTCAGGCAGAGAAGGGGAAGGAAGCCACCCACCTCTTCCTCTCTCCCCACCGTAGACCTGTTGCCAGGGCAGATTCCAGACCAGATGATAGGAGGACATCATATTCTCCACCCTGTCAAGACCCCAGGACCTTCTCTTGGTACCCACCTCCCCCAGGAGAGTAAGGACACTGCTAGAGAAAAACCATGGACTATCTCTTCTGGTTCCTCTCCCAGTTTAGGTCACCCTAAAGGATGATAAGAAGCTTATCTAGGTCTAACACTCCTCAGAAAGCATTTTCCATCTGTGTGCCAAGAATTGCACTAACTAGGGCGAGGCACCTTTCATTCCAGAGTAGGAGAAAAGTGCCTCTCAAAGGGAATGTCTGGTGGGTGAATGCAGTGAAGTGAAGGAATACCCAGACTTCAGTCAAAGAGGGGAAAGGAGTGGTCATCAGATGCACATAGTTGACAAGGGGTTTGTGATGTGAGGGTGGTCGATGGAGAGCTGGAAAAAGAGGCCCTGTGATATAGTTTGGCTCTGTGACCCCACCCAAATCTCACCTTGAATTGTAATAATCCCCATGTGTTGAGAGAGACTCGGTGGGAGGTAAATGAATCTTGGGGGTGTTTTCCCCCATGCTGTTCTCATGATAGTGAGTGAGTCTCACAAGATATGATGGTTTTATAAGTGTCTGGCATTTCCCCTGCTGGCACTCACTCTCTCCTGCTGCCCTCTGAAGAGGTGCCTTCTGCCACAATTGTAAGTTTCCTGAGGACGCCCCCCCGCCCCCAGCCACATGGAACCATGAGTCAATTAAACCTCTTTTCTTTATAAATTACTCAGTCTCAGATATTTCTTCATAGCAGGTTGAGAATAGACCAATATACCCAGGATGGAAGACAAAAACCATCCATGTCGTGGCTGTGCTCCCAGGGATTGGTGCTGATTTCCATCAGCTAGGTTCAGATGAACAGGACGGTAACAACTGAAAATGGTGACCCTGAAGTCACAAATCAGACAGATCTTCCCCTCATGCTGGCTGTCTCTTTCAAAGGAGCATGTGCACCATCATCTTATTATTACATAGGCATACGCAGTATGTGTGTGTGTGTGCTATGTATATACAGTTAACCTCCAAACAATGTGGGGGTTAGGGGCAGCAACCTCCCCATACAGTTGAAAATCCATATATAAATTTTGACTTCCCCAAATCTTAACTACTAATAGCCTACTACTGATGGGAAGCCTTACTGATAACATGAACAGTCAACACACATTTTGTGGGTTATATGTATTATATATGGTGTTCTTACAATACAATAAGGAGATAAAAGAAAAATTTATTAAGAAAACCATAAGGAAAAGAAAATATATTTACTACTCATCAAGTGGAAGTGGGTCATAAGTCTTCATCCTCCTCATCTTCACACTGAGTAGGCTGAGGAAGAAGAGGAGGTGGAAGGCGGGGTTGGTCTTATTCTCTCGGGGGTGACAGAGGTGGAAGATTCACTTATACTTATCCATGTATAAGTGGATCTGTGCAATTCAAACGAGTTTTTTAAGGGTCAACTGTATACACACACATAATATATAGGATATACATATAAATTTTATGTGTATACATAATATGTATACGTATACTTTTCTCCTGAGATTTGAGGTCCAAAACTGAAATACCCACATCCACATGGTATTTGGCACACAACATGTACCCAGCAAATGATATTGCTGTGTAAATCCATATTCATCTTTGCATTTATTTTATATTCACCAATTGTCGAGTAATAGAGTAATACAGTAGAGTTCAGGAAACTTGATTTTTGGTTCTGCTTTCGGCCATTCTGTTAGTTTCAACTGACAGCTTGGGTTTCTTCATCTCTAAAATAAAGGGATTGGATAAAATGATACCCGAGGTCCCTTTCAGCTCTAAAAGTTGATTCTTTGATTCTCCTGTGTACCTCACTGTGTGAGGTCCCATGGGAGGTTCTAAAAGGACTCTGCTCTCAGGGAGTTTATAATACAGGTGGTGAAGGCCCTCGGAGCTCCCATAGCCTAGGTTGAGGGCAGCTCATGTTCTCTGTAAAGGGTCACAGGGTGAATGTTTTAGGTGTTAAAGTCTATGCAGTCTCTGTTGCATCTGCCCAACTATGGCATTGTAGTGTAAAATCAGCTGTAGACAATATGCAAACAAATGGACATACCTGTGTTCTAGTAACATCTCATCTACAAAAACAGATATGGGCTGACTCCTGATGTAGGTACCCCACTAAGAAGGAATTGAACTGAATGTGGCATGATACCTGGAGCTGTGGCCTTGGCCTTTGCTGTAAAGGGTGATGAGGATGGAGGAGCTGCCTTCGGTGGGTGTGGCCATATTCACCTGTCACTGCCCATTCCATGAAGCACTGAGATCTGGCAACCTCAGGGTTGAGTGGCAAGATGAAATATATTGAATTACTTGGGGGACTTTCCGTTGTGAATCTGCGTTATTCATAATCCTATTCTGCATGTGTTGAAATATTCACAGAAGCTGAGGCTTACGACTTTGTTGCAGGCCCACAGAAAGGTTTCTGTGGTTGTAGACTCAAGTCCTCATGTGAGAAACCTGTGTGTGGACAGAAATCAATCCCTGATTCTACCACCACGCCTTCTCTTACTTCCCCTGCACTTGGGGTGCTATTCTGACAAATGATTCCCTTGATATTTACTACTTAGCCTGGCTCCTGCCAAGCCATGTGCTGCTGACACATGCTGCTCCTCTGAGCAGTGCCCTGATAACTGTGTGCTAGGACATAGCCACCTGTCTATGGGAAACTGGCAGCAGCTCTTCCTAGGATGTCACTGTGTGAAAAATATAATGATTCGCTCATTTCCAAACCAATTTTGCCCAGCAGGTGAGATAGGCAAGCCATTCAAACAGGAAAGCCATTCTGTGAGGCCTCAGACAACCACTCCCGAGGACAGATTACCTGAGAAAGGAGAATATTGTCTTATGAGATCAGACATTCCTAGTGGTAAATACTCAGGGCTGTTTCTGCTCTTGACTCCCCTACACCCTTGATCAAGACACTTGTCCTCTCTGGGGAATTTTTCAACCATGAAACAGATGGAACCACATTCCTGGGCCTGCTAGGTCCTGGCCTTAATTCAGATTATGTAAACTCATGGAATCCACTTATAGTCTCTGGCTTTGGTTAACTTACTTCAGTTAACTTTCACATTAGCCATTTCCATTGTGTGTGTGTGTGTGTGCGTGTGCGTGTGCGTGTGTGTGTGTGCACGTCTAATTTCCTCATGTTCGAGGCCTTTTTCCGTAGTCTCAAATACCATGATCTGGCACAAAACTGGTGCTTTCTTAAGCCAACAAGTAATAATAAAGGGCACTTTTGCCCACTATTCATATGTTTGTATTTGGGGCCATTTTTCACTGATTTTGTTATTGACATATATATTAGACCTTTGTCCCACTTCATTGCTACCCAGTGCCATTTGAACACGCTTCTTAGGCCCAGCGTCTTCAAGGCAGAAGCCAAGAACTGGCTTTCTAACCCCATTTCTCTTTTGCTGAGTTTAACTCGAGTGAGTTCTGTGGTTTGCAATGAAGAACCCAGATCATTATTTCTTTCTTTCTTTTTTATTAGTTCTGGGGTACATGTGAAGGATATGCAGGTTTGTTACATAGGTAAACATGGGCCATGGTGGTTTGCTGCACCTATCAACCCATCGCCTAGATATTAAGCCCAGCAAACATTAGCTATTTTTCCTAATGCTTTTCCTCCCCTCACCCCACTTGACAGGCCCCAGTGTGTGTTGTTCCCCTCCCTGTGTCCATGTATTCTCAGTGTTCAGGTTCCACTTATAAGTGAGAACATACAGTGTTTGGTCTTCTGTTTCTGTGTTAGTTTGCTGAGAATAATGGCTTTGAGCTTCCATGTCCTTACAAAAGAACATGATCTCATTCCTTTTTATGGCTGCATAGTATTCCATGGTGTATATGTACCCTATTTTCTTTATCCAGTCTCAGCATTATTTCTTTAGAAAAAATTATAAACAGAATTTTCTTTGACTCTTATAGATCCTATGATATTAAATATAATACCTAATTTAAGTGCTTCTAAACATCTCATTAGAATATTTAGCACCAAACGTTTATTTAACAAATTTAGTAAATTATTTGGGATGCTTTTAATAGAGAAAACAGAAACGTCAATCCAATATCGTAGGTAGGGGTATGAACACAAAATCATCTGAGTTACTGGGCCAGCCTCGGGAGGCCTGGGTAAAGCAGATCACACTGTGAGTTCTTTCTCCTCCCTCTCCATCCCCTCTTCTGTCACCAAAGTGAAGGTTTTTCACTGAGTGAAATCAAGTTATAAAAATTTCTGAAAGCCTCCTTCAAGGGAAAAGAATAATAGTAATGACAGCTAACATTTACTAAATGCTTACTATGTGTGTTCTAACAGCTTTGTGTGAATTTATCATTTAATCTACACAACTCTATGAATTAAATACTATTATTAGGATTTATAGATGAGGAAACTGAGGCACTAATTGTTAAGTGGCTTTTTCAAGGTCACACAGCTTATACATGTTTCTAACCTAACACCTCTCTTAAGGAGTGGCCAAAGGGGCCAATGTGGTCTGCCTGATATCTGGGGGTGAAGGGACAGTATTCCCTGCTGACCTTGAGGATTTTTAACAATCTCTTTCTTTAATTTCTTTCTTATCATTTCTTTTCCTGAATACTATAATGGGCTTGAATATAGAGAATATACTAACAGTACCTGTTCACTATACATGTCCCAAGTTTATATGAAAAATTTAAAAGGAAAAGGGCTGTTATTTTATATATGTATTAGTTCCCTGTAATTCTTTTCTGAGTGAGAGAGTGAATGGGCAAGGGCCAAGAGCAGATATAATTGTGACCAAGTATCAAGAATGAGAAGTGTCAAGGAAACTTCAGCAGTGGTTGGAGGGAGGTTGAGAGTATAGGGATTGGGCATTCTCCGTGGGTCCATGGGCACTGTACACAGTTGACTTCCTTTAGTTGCCCAGATTTATCTGCTTCTTTCACCACTCACGAGACATGGTGTTGGGTAATAAATGCTCTTTTTTTTTGCTTTAAGTCCCAGAATACATGTGCAGAATGTGCAGGTTTGTTACATAGGTATACATGAACCATGGTGGTTTGGTGCACCTATTGACCTATCCTCTAAGTTCCCTCCCCTAACCCCTCACCCCCCAATAGGCCCTGTTGTGCATTGTTCCCCTCACTGTGTCCATGTGTTCTCATTGTTCAACTCCCACTTATAAGTGAGAACATACAATGTTTGGTTTTCTGTTAATGTGTTAGTTTGCTGAGGATGATGGCTTCTAGCTTCATCCATGTTCCTGCAAAAGACATGATCTCATTCATTTTTATGGCTGCATAGTATTCCATGGTACATATGTACCACATTGTCTTTATCCAGTCAATCACTAATGGGCAAATAAATGCCCAATTTAATACTCATGCTATTTACTACCTAAGTAACAACATGTAAGATGGTTAACTGTTATCCTTACCCTCAGCCTGCTGAATTCCCATCTGGTCAGCCTTCACTGAAGATGTGGTCTTTGTGGGGATGTCTGCTGACCATGAGCCCTGCCTTTGGTCAACTATGTGGAGAAAGGATTCGACTTATTTGTGTCAAGAAAAAAAGCTGAGGGCTGATTTTAAGATTTTAAGTGGAGAAGCAAATTTTAGCTTGACACATCAAAGAACTTCCTTTAAATGAGACTTCCCCAACAGAGCAATGGGTTATCTTGAGAAAGGTGGTGAGCGTTTCATGAACAGATGTATTTTAACACAGGCTGAATGATTTCTGCAGGGCTTGTTATAGAAAGAATTCATGTATTTGGGCCCAACATATAGTACTGGGTGCACAGTAAGTATTCATTAACTAATAGCAGTTGCTAGCAAATCTGTTCTCACTCTAGTGGCCCATGTTTTTATCTTCTTTTCAGTTTACAGTTTTATTTAAAAAGGAAAGGTGAAAGTGGTCAGTACCTCTGTTATGTGGAATTTGTCATGGTTAGAAATGTGATTGAATGAAGCTGTGCTTTTGTAGTGCTACAGTTACTCAGAGGATCAAGAGAGGGGTTTTCTCTCCCATGTCCTGTGGTTGAGTTACACACAGATTTGAGGTCCTCAGATATTATTGGTTTATGTTGTAACAAAATTGAATTGAAGATATTTGAAGGCAGATGCATTGATCTTTACTTCCACATTTCCTACAAATCGTTGTATAAAGCTAAGCATTTTGAGGTGCAAATGAGATTTTCAGAGTTTGATTGACTGCTGAATAAAGTCTTACCTACCATAGTGGTCATATTTACAAATATTAAATATGCTAATTGTTCTCTTTTGTCCAAAATGTATTTGGCTCAGTTACTTTAAAATAGATGTGAGAACTTCATGGTTTGCAATGGCAATATACACATTCGAATTTCAGAAATTTTCCTTTTATGGACAATCAGATGTTTTCTGCTCATATGGCCTTATAAAATCTCCCCCATCTCTGAAGATTTGGAAACCAGGTCATGCCCAGTGAGCCTCAGGACTAGCTAGAGTTTTCCGAGTTTCTAATTGCTAGCATCTGTTTCCTACAAGAATCACTGGACCAGAACTGTTCTCTTGGTTATCGATGGGAAACCTCTCCTCGAAGATATCAAAATGCTTTTCAGACCTCTGCCCAGTTAGCTTGTGTGTGTGTCTGTGTGTACACACACAGGCACACATATGCACCCATGCACAGATGTACATATAGACCATGAATTCTCAAAGCAGGGGGGTAACATCACCCCAAAGGGAATAAAATTGGTTCATCTGGGGTAAAAATTATACTCTTTTATATATAAAGCACAAATATATACATATAGCCCTTAAATAGATAAACAGTGTATCTTGTGATATTAAGTCTTTATAAGGGGTGATTAAGGAAAACATGTTTACAAAGGTTCCTTGAGGGAGATGATAATGAAAATAGGGTTGAGAAACCCTGATACAGACTTATAGCAGATATATTGACATGTAAATACACAGGTATTTCTGCATTCACATACAGGCCATTCATGCATATGTAACCGTTAGGCATTAGCACATGCTACGTAGGTTTACCCAGGGAATGGAACTGGCAGTGGGGGAGGACTGAATTCTGTGGTCTTTCTGAAATTCTCTTCAATAAAGAATCTCTCCATGAAGGATTTGTTTTCACTTTCATGTCCCCTATTGCTTTTTTTTTTTTTTTAATAAACTGTCATTCTCATTTTGACTTGCAGGCACTTCAATTAACATCACACAGCCTTCAAATACAGCGAGTACACATTTGCTGTCATTCTCTGGAAAGGCTCCCTGTTAGAAATGAGCTGGGTCAACAATTCATTTCACTAGACATCTGCTGAGTATCTCCTATGTGTGGGTTTTCACAGTCTATCCCACTGGGTGTGGAAAAATAGAGGACGAGGACCCCAAAGCAGAGTCAGAGTTAGAGGTGGACCTTATAGGTGTGGCACCAGATACCATTGAAGATGGTAGGTTTGAAGGGCCTGAGAGTGGGGAAGGGGCCTGCTTCACAGCCTCTGGAGCTCTTAATACAACTTTCCCTTCCATAACTCCCTTTTATCAAACTTGTTCTGATGCCCATCTTTCCTCTTGTTAATTATTTTTGCTATGATCATTGCTCATTTTGATTTTGAGTGCCCCTGAAGCCTTTTAGAAAGTAGATGGTATAAACAAATCCATAACATAAAAATAAAAAATAAATTAAAAGAAAATCTTGTTATGGATTCACACAGTTTCAACCAATATCTGTGTTTGTTTGACAAGTCTGTCAATTATCAGTGTTGCGCTCCTCACATTCTGTCTCATTAACCTCTTTTTCCACTATAGCAACCCCCTGCTCACACATACCCACTACCAGATGTGTCTGAGGAGGTCTTCTTTTCCTTCCCTCATCCCTACATTCATCAGTTATGTAGATGGGACATGTGCAAACACCATCTTCCTCCAAAACAAGCCTGTCTCTAGGAAATGATTTCCAGAGGTTGTGGTATATTAGTTTGCTATTGCTGTGTAACAAAATAAACACCTTTTTTATCTCACAGTTTCTACGGGTCAGGAGTCTGACAATGGCTTAGCTGGGTCCTCTGCGCCATATCTCACAGGCTACAATCAAGGTGTCAGCTAGGACTGCGTCCTTATCTGTAGCTCTGAGTCTTCTTCCAAGTTCTGGTGGGTGTTAGTAGAATTCAGTTTCTTGCAGTTGTAGGATTGAGGCCCTCAGCCCCTAGAGGCTGCCTACGGTACAGTGCCAGCTGGCCCTCTTCACAGGAAATTCATGTCATAGTAGCTTGCTTTTTTAGGGCTAGCAGGAATCTCTTTTCTAGGAGCCTTCACCCATTCAGGCCACCCAGGATAGCCTCTCTTTTGCTTAATTCAAAAGCAACTGATTAAAGGCCTTGATTACATCTGCAGAAAATCTTAGCTTTACTATATTCTGTTGGCTAGAAACAAGCCATAGATCCCATCCACACTTGAAGGTATTATATACAGGGCATGAAAGCTAGAAAGCAAGGAGATCCAGGGGTCACTTTAGAGTCTGTCTGTTGCAGGTGGGTTGAGCTAACGTTCCTCCACCCATAACAGTAGCCAGGTGCTTCATCTCATCCTCACATGGACAGCTTGAGGAGAGAGTTGATACAGGTCCATTTCACATGAAAGGAACCTGAGTTTCAGAGATCCAGTCCCTTTTCCAAGATCATAGAGCTGGTAGGAACAGAACCCAGTCTTATTTCCAGGTTTTTCCGACATCACATCAATCAAACAACAATCTGTGTGCCACTTGAGGGAGCTGGCAGTCTTAAATACTCCAGGGTTATCATTATACTGCAAACTCAAGTTTTATTTTGACTTTTCTGGATGCTCATCAACTTTGTTTATACGTCTTCCTAAAATTAAGAGCACATTTCTGATCTTGAGCTTGGCATCAATATATTTGCTGAGGTAGGATGAATACCCTTTCTATGTAACAGGGGTTTTCAGAAGAATTAGCCCACACTGCAGTGTGAATGTTATTATTTAAACTTTCGCTATGAGGAAACACCTGCAGACAGGCTCAGAGAGGTTGTGTGACACTACACATTTATGGTTGAAGGGAGTGAGATGGGAAACCCACTATCCTTCTTTCACACTTTGTTCGACTGGGCACTTGTTGGCCAACTGAAGTGGTTTTCTGAAACAAAAAGGGAGAAAAAAAAGAGTAAAAACCGAGATGGAGGATTCTTTGCTTCCTTCAGGCATATATTTTTAGCTGCCTCTAACTCACTGACCTTTTGCTGGAATGGAAACTAGTAACTTAAACATGAATGGAAGCCACTTTAAAAAGTAATAGCAGGGCACTGGTGCTGCCTACAGTGAAACAGAGAGTGAGGTGTTCCGAGAAGTTCCAAAGGCTACCTTGTTTTGTTTGCTCTTAACAATACCTTTCATTTGTAAAACACACAGCAGCCTAGAAAGAATATTTGAATAAATATATAATTTAATTGTCCTAACAACTCTGTTCACATGACACAGCTTTCCAGATGAGGAGAAGAGTTTCAGGGAGAAACTCCATGTCTTGCCCAAGGTTTCCTGGTTCAAAGGAGAAGCAGGTTCTTGTGTATAGGGATTTACTTCCAAGCTCCTACTATACACTTCCCTCTCAAGAACAAAGATGCGGTTAGAGACCCGTGTGAAGAGAGTGCATGGATATGAAATGAATTCCATCATAGATACTCAGAAACTCCCAGGAGTTTAGCCATCAATGTTTTGATGGTGAAGTTCCTAAAATCGCTAGCTCATGGGTCATATTTTCACTATTGCCTCCCATTCTAAAGGGCAGATATGACTTTCCCTGCAACTCTGTCCACTGGGGAGTTTTGGTATCTTTAATGGGTTGCTTACCTTGCCCCAGCTAATTTCTGATAAATTTTAATATCCCCTATTTACAAAACAGAACCACTGCAGAGATTTCCATAAAGAGCAAGGTAAGCCTTTCTCATTTGATCATTCAAATTAAACCACATCACTTGACTTACATGCTTTTTACGTCATGAGTGTGATGTTGTAAAGGTAGCGCTGGAGGTACAGGTCGAACAATCATATCAGGCACAGAAAAGTGGTGAATCTAGAAAACTACCTCCATTGATCTACTTTTCAACTTGGGGTTTTTCTTAATGTTTTTGCCACAATTTCAAAGCAATCTTGACTTTTCCTAGCCAAAATGATATTACCTTCTTTACAGAGGTAATATCAAGAATTCAGATATTTACGGAGCTGTACACCTTCCACAGGATGCTGAAGCTAATGGCAGGAGAAGCTGGAAAAGGGTATCTCAGGTCCTAGTGATGGCAATCAGGAAAGGGGAAAATGTTCTCCTAAAACACCACCTGCAAAGCATCAGTGGGGGTGGGGAGAGTACTCAGTGCCAGAGTCAATACTGTTGTGTGTCTCTTCCTCCTCCCAAAATTTTGACAAGAGTGAAACAAGATTCAAATGAACGTCAAATGCAGCCTAGAAGGGCAGACTGAGTCCCACACATGAGCACTTCCAGGCTGCAGAGCAGTTCTACCCAGGCAGGCAGGAGAGTCATGCTGCTGCCTAGGAGGGTGAGAGCCTCCGACCCTCGGTATTGACCTTCTGCAGTCAGAACCCAGGCCTCATAGACTGAGACTGGCCTTTAATTTTCTCCCCAGGTCATTCCCCCTCTGCCAGTGGCTGCAGCTGCATGGAGCCTGCCAGAGGTCAGAGTCTGGCAGGAACCCATTTGTCTTGACCTGGAAAGATCTGCTCTCCTGTGCTCACACTGCTAGCTGGGCGGGCACTACAGTGCGCAAGGGAGGAACTTCAGAAGTCAGCAGCAGCCTTTATTCTCAGAATGCTTATGGTGTGATTTCACACACTTTCTAATTTTAATCTAAACTTAACCTTTGAAGGCAATTTAATAGAACTCTGCTAAAACAAGGATAATAGTTAAGAGTGGCATGAATCTCATCAGGAGTTTTAATGAAGTAGCCAGAGGGATTCATGCTTTGGAGAGATGGCTGGATCAGATGATTCCTAAAGCCCCATGTGATGGTTAATTCATGTCAACTTGACTGGGTCATGGAGGCCCAGATAGTTGATCAAACATTATCCTGAGTGTATCTGTGAGTTTAACATTTGAATCAGTGGACTAAGAAAAATAAATTGCCCTCCCTAATGTGGCTGAGACTTAATCAATTGAAAACCTGACTTGGCAGAGTCCCGGGGGCAGAGCTGCCATCCCAGCAGGCTAAGAAGGTGGGACACCAAACTAAAAAGGACTATTCTCAGACCTGAAGATCTAATAAAATTTGCCTTGCTAGGTTTTGGACTTGCTTGGGACCCATAACCCTCTCTCCTTTCCTATTCCTCCTTTTTGGAATGTCTGTCCTATACCTGTCCCAACATTTCATTTTGGAAGCACATAATTTGTCTGATTTCACAGCTTCACAGCTGGGAAGGAATTATGCCTCAGGATGAGTCATACCTCAGGTGTCACCCTTACCTGATGTAGATGATATACAGATGAGACTTTGGATTTCAGACTTTAGAATTGACACTGGAATAAGTTAAGAATTTTAGGACTATTAGAGTGGAATAAATGCATATTGCATGTAAGAAGGACATGAATTTTGGGGGGCCAGGGACAGAATGCCATTGACTAAATTGTGTTCACCAATTTATATGTTGAAGTCCTAATCCTCAATGTGACTGTATTTGGAGATAGTGCTTTTAGGAAATAATTAAGATTAAATGAAGTCATAAGGGTGCAGCCCTAATCCAATAGGATTAGGGGATTTATAAGAAGAGGAAGAGAGATATTTCTCTCTCTCTGTCTCTCTCTCTCTCTACCCCTCCGTCTACCAAGTGATGACAGAGCTAGAAGGCAGCCATCTACACACCAGGAAGAAAGCCCTCATAGCAATCAAATTAGCCAGCATCTTGATCTCGGATTTCCCAGCCTCCAGAACTGTGAAAAAGAATTTTTTGTTGTTTTTTAAGCCACCCAATCTATAGGATTTTGTTATGGCAGCCTGAACAGGCTAAGACTTCAGTGTAATTATAAAAACAACAGCACAAAAATGTATCTTCTACTTCCCTCACAGGTCAACCCTGTCAGCTAACAAATCAATAAACATTTTCTGGATTTAATCTGTCTATAAGGCACTGTAGAGAATATAGATATGTGTACAACATGTTTTTTTCTCCAGTGGACATCACAGTTTAGCAGAAGAGATAAAGCTTGGGTGTGCACACCAACAGGAATCTAACTTTAAAGGGCAGCAGAAGATAGTGCTGAGTGTTGAGTTCGGAAGGAGGGGCCAAAATTTCTGGCAGGACAATCATCAGGAGAGTGTTTGTGGAGTGAGAAGTGATGTTAGTAAGTGTCTCTAGGAAGCAAACATTTTGCAGAACTTCCCACATACCAACTAAGTTAATGGGGTCAAACGCTTGGGTGAAGTCCACAGTACCACTCATGTTGCTATTCTCAGCATCTTCCAGTGGCTGCCAATGAAAGAGTATCAGGTCTCCAGTTTCATGGGGAACACAAGAGCCACACTGACTTTCAAGTGAGACACACCGCCACTGATACATGTGAGTAGTTCATGGAAAATGACTCAGGTTAATGCTGTCCTGCAACGGTGTATGAACAACGTGACCTCAGGATCTTCTGTCCCTGGACAAACCTCCTTTTGTTGGGCAAGGTCACATTTGCTGACTCTTTATTGTTGAAACAATTAAGTGACTCCACAAGCGATTCAGCTACTAGCTGCTGTACTTGTGGAATGCAGTGGGGATTGTATCCTTACCAGGTTCTCCACCCAGTGAATGAGCACAGAGGAAATCTCAGCTCGGAAAACCACAAAGGACTTCATAACTTCATTGAGCCCAGTTGTTTTCAAGTGTTTCCTGGTGGCAAGGAATTCTTCTTTATGTCAACTAAATCATGTGTGGAGCCTCACTATAGAAAAAATGACTAAAGAAGGCCTTCTCTGGCTTGGCCTGGCTGCATCCTTCTCGATCCCAAAGTGGCCTTTAAGGCACCTTCATAAAATGCTGGAGCAGACAATTCTACCCTTTCCATTTGCAAACATCACTACCCTCTTAGGCTACAAAGTCCTTTCATCAGAGTGAATGCCTGGCAGGATTTTTACCTGCTTGAGGTCATACAGCTAATCATAGTCCTAGCTAGGAATAGAACGTAGGTTTCCTGACTCCTGCCCTAATGCGCCTCATCCTCTGGGTAGCCTTATTCAATGGTACCAAGGATTCTGACCACACTGCATCCCTATTACATCAAAGAATCTAGTGATACTGGGGAAGTCAACGATGGTATGTCAGGATCTTAGGTTATGGCGCTATGTTAGTCTATTCTCATGCTGCTAATAAAGACATACCCAAGACTGGGTAATTTATAAAGGAAAGAGGTTTAATTGACTCACCATTTCACATGGCTGGGGAAGGCCTCACAATCATGTTGGAAGGCGAATCAGGAGCAAAGTCATGTCTTACATGGTGGCAGGCAAGACAGAGCTTGTATATGAAACCATCAGATCTCCTGAGACTTATTCACTAACACAGAAAAGTCCCACCCCCATGATTCAGTTACTTTTCACTGGGTCCCTTCCATGACATGTGGGAATTATGAGAGCTACAATTCAAGATGAGATTTGGGTGGGAACACAGCCAAATCATGTCAGGCACCAACAAGACATAATTGAGAAATATACATGGGAGAACAAGTACAAGGACTCTTTAGTTAGATCTGACCCTTTACCCAAAGAAAGTCACTGGAGGGAGGATGACCTTTGGAAAAGGGATGCAGCCAATCCAAAGTGGCCTGGTAGTGATTGGACCAGGGCAATAAATACCCTGACTTCACGTGCATTAGGACTTCTGATCCTAATGCAGCCAGAGGGCAGGGAGCCCCTTGATGCCGTTCCCACTGTCAGCCTCCAGAGCCCAAGCAGAGTGGTGAGGCTAGAGAGCAGGCCTGGAGGGACACACAGGCATTTCCAACACAGCTGCTAAGAAAGAAGTCACTTCACTGTTGCACTGTATAGAGCTTATTGAAACACAGTGTTTTGGATGTGAGCCTGCTTTTGAAAGAAAGGTACCTGTGAGAAGAAATTAACAAGGAGGTCAAATATGCTTCTTTCCTGCTCTGCTGTACTAAATTGACACAGCAACTTTTAGATTCTCACCTGAAAATTATAATATGTGAGGTTAAACCCTGAAGGTGGAATGAATTTGCTTCATGCTCTGCTCCCTGTTATCCCTCTGGTCCCATCTCTTACCACTCTTACCTCACTGCCCAAGTGACAACTGCACTGAGCAACAGCCCAGGGCTCCCAGAGGGGCCAAGCTCTCTCTTCTCTCCCACAGGCTTCCCCTTCTATGTGGAGGTTTCTTATCCCCCTTTGCCAGGGCTTAGCTTCTGGAGGCCTGTTCAGCCCCTCCCTCCAGCCTAAACAAGCTAATTTCGGTGTCTTTCTTGGATGTTCCCCTGTCTCCCATGCACAGCTTTGTCAATGCTCAGATTCCATGGCCTTATAAGAGTATAAGAGTATGCCCAGTGTTCTGTGTCTTCCCTGTGAGGCAGCAATGAGGTCACAGATGGCAGTTACCAGCCTTGTTTCCCTGATATTAAGACAGTGCCAGGCATAGAGCTGCTCGATGAATGTCTTTGAAGGGAAAGAAAGATTTCTGGAGCCCCAGTAGTCTCATATTTGAAAAGAAAGAAAGCATCGTGGAAACCTCAATGAATTCTTCATGAATGATTTTGAATGGATGGCTGTAAACAAAGCTATGCACAGAATGACTAATTTTTTTCCTTTAAAGTCCACCCTGAGAACTCCATTTTGTGGGTATCTAGCCCCAGTGAAGGGAAGAAGATCATGAAGACCTTGCCCTGCAGTGAGCCAGGGGAGAGCATCCTGGTGACCTGTCACTTGCTAACGTCTGTATGTGGTTTCACAGTTTGAAGCACACGTAGTATGTTACCTAGGACCTCAAAACAAAACTGTGGGGGTGGGGCACTTAGTACAAATGTCATCTCATTTTACTGGTAGAGAAAAGCTGAAGCTCCAAAAGTTGTGTCTTGTCCCAAAGCCACACAGCCAGATAGAGGTCAATGTCAGGCTGGGTTCTGGAGCTCCTGCCAAGTGTCCTTTCCACTCCAGCACAGCTAGTCCAGGGGTAGCACAGGTGATAGCACTGGCATTGTGGACCTGAAGACAGCAGACTCCCAGGCCAGGGGACCCAGAAGGTACTCAAGAATTAACTCTTCACACTCCTCTCATCTTGAGCACAAGGCACCAATGCACTGATGGCTCCTCTGAAGTTTTATTTGTCTTTTAATCCCAAGTACCTCTTTACATCTCTAAGGGAAAACCAATTCAATTTTTGTGCTGGTTTTCTCTTTCCTTTACTATGTTCCACTAAGTGCTTTCCCACACTCTCTTTGACTCTTTTCTTGAAGGACCCAGGTTTTATTCATCTCTGTGATGATGTTTTCATTCAAAAAATAGTTTTTCTGAGGTCCTACTATGTGCTAGACATTGCTGTAAGTGCTGGGATTACAGCAGTGAGCAAAAGAGATAATGGTTCCTGCCTTCAGGAGGTTTGTGTTCTAGAGGATGAGACAGACAAGATGTCAAGAAATAAATCAAGTAATTCCAGGTGATAAAAACTGCTATTAAAGAAATAACTGGAGGTCTAATTTAAGTGGGAGAAGGGTATAAAATACTTATCTGAGAAAGGCATTATATTTTAGGCCCTAAGGCAGGTTCTTAGCCCTTATCAGTTTAGGAAATATTTGGTGAGTGAATGCATGTATGCATACATTTAAATGAATGAATGAATGAAGTATTGTCTATATTCTCTCTTTACATAGACATTACCCCAACCTACCTTGTCCTACCTGTTACCTACATGCCAACCAATCCATACCTAACTCTTCTATGTGTCTCTTCAGAGGTCCCATGCATCTGTAACTCCTAAGGCAATGCTACGCAGGAGCAGGGTAGCCAGAGCTGAGCTCTAAGGAATGTCACATTCACTCTTCCAGCCTATTGTTATAAAACTATTCTCAATGGTGTGTGGTGTGCCAAGCACTCTTCTTCCTGTCCTGATGGCTGTATTTTGACATCACCCAACCCCAACCCCCACTAGGCAGTACAGGGAGGCTACTCATTTGATGACACTTTGGTGGCTCTCTGCATGACAGCACACACCCTGTCCCAGAACATGTGCATATTTATGGCTTCTTAGTAAGAATGCTAACAAAGCCCTACCTGGCATTCTTCTCACCCTTCCTTCCTGTGCTGCTGCATGAACTTTAGACCGGGTGAGGTCAGGCTGTGAAAAAGTCCCTGGGTAGAGGTCTGAGGGTTTAACAGATTTGTTGAGCATTATGGGTTCTCACTGAACGTATGTTACAAGAAAGCCCAGCTCCTTTATTTTATTGTCATTTCATTTTCTTCCATTTCCCAGATCTTGCAGGCTTTTCCCTGTGCAGCGCATAAACGTAGACAACCAGCCTCAGTAATTCACCTTACGCTTGAATCGTTTCTCACATTTTACCAAGGCTTATTCCATTTCTGGATTTATCATTATTCTTTTCAGCTCTTACAAACCCTAAATGCGTGTCATTTAGACTGATTTCCAGACAAGAGATAAAAGTGTCAGTCAGTACTAAAAGTGAATCACTGACTTCTTAAATATCCCTTATTAAAACCACTCATCTATGCAGCCATGCAGTCTGAGACAGAGTTGACCCAAGTCTTTTATCTCTATGTGTAAAATGTCTCATGAGTTACAGAGTTTGTATATATACAGTCACATACTGCATAACAACGTTTCAGCCAATGACAGACCACATAGAAGACGGTGGTCCCGTAAAATTATAATACTGTATTTTTATTATGCTTTTTCTATGTTTAGATATGCAAACCCTTACCATTGTGTTACAGTTGCCTACAGTGTTCAATATAGCGACATCCTGCACAGGTTTATAGCCTAAATGCAATAGACTACACTGTATAACCTAGGTGTGTAGTAGGCTGTAACTTTATAGGTTTGTATAAGTACACTGTATGATGTTCGCTCAATGACAATTTCACCTGACGATGCATTTCTCAGAATGCATCCCTGTCATTAAGCAATTCATAACTGTCTCATCTTCTGAAAGGACTGGAAACGCCTTAGAAATGAGTTAGCTCAATTCATGAGGAAACTGAGTTCCAAGTAGGAGCAGCAAGGACCTGCCTCCAGTCACCCAAACTGATAAGATGTAGTCAGGACAAGAATCAGAGCCCCTGCATGGTTAGGTGTCCAGGGTCTGTTCACTGTTCCAAACTACGGGTTCCACTACCTCGTCTTACATGGAGACCTTCCCCTAAAGCTGGGCTCCCTCACATTTCCCATTTCTCACCTTGGCCTTGCCACCTTCCAATGTTCCAAGATCTAAACCTCAGCATCATCCTTGACTGTCCCCTGTATTTTTTTTTCTTTTTTTGAGAGGGAGTCTCTCTCTGTCGCCTAGGCTGGAGTGCAGTGGTGCGATCTCAGCTCACTGCAACCTCTGCCTCCCGGGTTCAGGCAATTCTCCCACCTCAGCCTCCCAAGTAGCTGGGATTACAGGTGCCTGCCATTATGTCCAGCTAATTTTTGTATTTTTGTAGAGACAGGGTTTTGCCATGTTGACCAGGCTGGTCTCGAACTCCTGACCTCAGGTGATCCACCCTCCTCCACCTCCCAAAGTGCTGGGATTACAGGCATGAGCCACCTGCCTGGCCTATCCCCTGTATTTCATCAGACATAGAGTCTTCCTCCAGAGTGTTTCCCTTGGTAGATGCCACCAAAGCTAAAGCTAAATGGTAATATAAAAGTATAGGGTTTTCGTCCCAACTAGGCCTGGCCCAGACAGAGGTGGTAACTAAGGGAATCTACGCTGTATCTTATTGAATATCGACTGCTTATAGAAAAGGAATGTAGTATCTGTTATGGTCTTTGATAAATGCATAATCAGATTTGCCCACTGCTTAAACTCCCTGTTTATAAATCACAAGCCTTAAGAAACTACATTACTTTTTCAGGTATATTTAGAAGCTAATCATTTAATTTTCTTGGAACTTATATATCACTTACTTCTGGCTCCTTATTTAGTTTGTAAAAAGTTCAGGATATTTCAAAATTTCAGAAATTAGATAGAAGATACTACTCATCTAATAAGTAAATGTGTATAAAATGAAATAGCAATAAGACAGAAAATGAAGCCAGGTATGGTGGCTCGCATCTGTAATTCCAACACTTTGGGAGGCTGAGGTGGGCAGATCGCTTGAGCTCAGGAGCTCAAGACCAGCCTGGGAAACATGGAAAAGTAACATCTCTACAAGAAATACAAAAATCATCCAGTGCTGGTGGTGCATACTTGTAGTCCTAACTACTCAGGAGGCTGAGAGGGAAGATTGCTGGAGCCCTGTAGGTTGAGCCTACAGTGAGCCAAGATTGCACCACTAAACCCCAACCTGGGCTACAGAGAGAGAGCTTGTCTCAAAACAAAACAAAATAGAACAAGAAAATAAGCACTAAATGAACCTGTGATAAGGGTCAAGGCATGCTTCATATAATGGCTTTTGAGCTTCTTAGAAGACAAGGAGGGAAAAAGAAAAACACAATGAGTTATGGAATTCTGTTGAGAGTGGAAAAAGGCAATTTCATGGAGAAAATAAAATTCCCTGTCATTGAATTACTTTGAAAAATATTTTTTCTATTTATAAAAGTAATTAGATAACTTCTGACAGTATTTTGGTTTCTTTCTAGTTTTTTTTTTTTTTAATTATTGGAATCACACAACCTATATGTTTTGCAGCATGCTCTATTCACAACATCTTATCACTAGCATTTTCCCTTAACATTAAGTATTCTTTTCTTTGTGATGATGGATTCTAAAGCCACCTCTTTCTTTTTTCAACTTTTATTTTTGTTTTGGGGGTACATATGCTGGTTTGTTACATGAGTAAATTCCCCATCACTGAGGTTTGGTGTACAAATGATCACCATCACCCAGGTAGTGAGCACAGTACCCAATAGGCAGTTTTCCAGTGCTCACCCCACTCCCACTCTGCCCCCTCGAGTAGTCCCTAGTGTCCACTGTTTCCATCTTTATGACCACACGTATTCAATGTTTGATTCACACTTATAAGTAAGAACATGCAGTAATTGGTTTTCTGTTCCTGCATTTATTTGCTAACCGAAACAGCATGGTACTGGTACAAAAACAGACACATAGACTAATGGAACAGGGTAAAGAACCCAGAAATAAAGCCTCATACCTAAAGCCATTGATCTTCAACAATGTTGACAATAACAGGCAATGAAGAAAGGACTCCCCATTCAATAAATGGTCCTGGGATAACTGGCAGGCCATACACAGAAGATTGAAACTCAACCCCTACCTTTCACCACATACAAAAATTAACTCAAAATGGATTAAAGACTGAACTGTTAGACCTGAAACTATAAAATTCCTAGAAGAAAACTTAGGAAATACCATTCCAGACATCAGACTTGCCAAAAACAAAAAGTGACTAAGTCCCCAAAAACAATTGCAACAGAAACAAAAATTGGTAAGTGGAACCTGGTTAAACTAAAAAAACTTCTGCACAGCAAAAGAAACTATCAACAGAGAGAGTAAAGAGGCAACCTACAGAATGGGAGAAAGTATTTGGATACTTTGATGCATCTCACAACGGACTAATACCTAAAATCTATAAGGCCATTCTCATGTAGTGTTCCTGTTAGGAATATAATAAACAATGTGTGAGTGGATCACTTAGGAATATAATAAACAATGTCATCAACATTTTTAAAACAGAAAATGTGGTCAAAATTTTGGGTGATTGCTTCATCTAGTGACTGTAAAAACTGAGGCCAGGGCATTAAAATGTGATTCAGGGAGAATGACTTTTCACGGGTAGGAATATCTAACCAGCCCAGTGTGATTCAAGACAAGGCAGAAGACTGGAAGAGTGGGTGGAGCCCACATAGCCTTAGTGGACCTTCCCTAAATGTCACTTCCCAGAGATGGGCTCTTAATTCAAAGCTACTTTAAGGTTTTGAGTTACCAGGGAATTTATTCAGCTAGTTCAGTCTTTAAGATATTGAAATATGCCTTAAAGAATGAGGAAAGAATGTGACTTGCTTAGAGGGTCTCTCATCTATTCAAGGAGTTACTTCCGACTGGAAAAAGGGGAGGAAATTCCCCTTCCCCTGACTCTGAAGATTGGTCTTCAGTCAGCACATATAATATATGTGTCCTGGGTCCTCTTGGCACTGTGAGATATGAAGGGAAGATGCTTATTCTAACATTAAGAATAAGGAAAACAAAGCTTGGAGGAAGTAAATGACTTGTCCAAGGTTATATCCCAGTGAATGATGGAACCAGGGCTCCCTTTGGTTGTCTAACCTGGTCTGTGACTGTTTGTAACCCACCCTGTTGTGCATTTTTCTCAAACACTGGCTGTTGGGCTCCTTTGGAAGGCGGATCCACAACCCTCTCATAATTATTTTCTTTTTTCCCTTTCTTTTTTGTTTTGAGATGGAGTTTCACTCTTGTTGCCCAGGCTGGAGTGCAGTGGTGCGATCTCGGCTAACTGCAACCTCCATCTCCCAGGTTCAAGCCATTCTTCTACCTCAGCCACCAAGTAGCTGGGATTACAGGCATATGCCACCACACCCAGCTAATTTTTGTATTTTTAGTAGAGATGGGGTTTCGCTATGTTGGTCAGCTGGACTAGACCTCATTACCTTAGGTGGTCCACTTGCCTTGGCCTTCCAGAGTGCTGGGATTACAGGCATGAGCCACCACGGCCAACTTCATAATTATTTTCAATCCTGACTTCTAGTACAGATGTTCTCCAAATGTGGCTCTTATAACAGAAGCCTCAGCATCACTTGAGAAAGTGTTAGAAATGCAAATTCTTGGTCCCCACCCTAGACCTACTGTGTTTTAATAAGGCTTTCAAATGGTTCTGATGCATGCTAACACTGGAGAACCAGTGTTCTAGTTCTCAATAAATATTGTTGAATACTTCCTAGAATCCCCATAGACTTTCATTGAAATATTTAAAATATTTAAGAATTCCCTCATATATTTTTACTGGAAAGTTTACAACACCTGCTCAGGAATCACTCATTGTTAGCCATCTCTAGTGAGATGTGTAACAATCTAGTGAGATGTGTGAGAAAAGTATTTTATCACACAAGGACGAGGAAGCCCAACACTGTGTTCTTGGATGTGGAAAGCACTAAGGGAAAAGAAGGCACCATGTGCAGACGCAAGACAACGGATGGATCAAACTAGGTCTAAGATCATGATGTAGTACTGTTTACTGAGTACCTATTTTGCACCACAAACTATCCCTAAATGCTTTATGTGGACCATCTCAAGTTCTTGCCACAACTTTTTAAGTGCTACATCATATTTCTACTTTACTGATGAGAAAACTGAAGCCAGGAAACTTTCCCAAGATTACAGGCCTAGTAAGCGGCAAGCCTAGTCAGACCCAAAGCTCAGGAGCTTCCCTGCTGTTTTCTTGTGTCTTCTTGCTCTGTTGTTTCCGAAGAAGAGCCCCACCACTGCAGCAACTCACAGGGAAAGATGCTGAGTGGAGATCCACTGGGCATCCCTTGCACCTACAACAGCACCCCATGCATTGTTGATGTTTGGTATTTGTCAAGTGAACGAATGAAATGAACTATATACAACGTAATTCTGATAGAAGTGGTCTGGAGAGGCTTTCCAGGGAAGGTGGGGTCTGAGTTAGTATTTGAAAGCAGAGATAGATACTGCTGTCCAAAAGAGAGAAATGACATGAACAAAAGTGCAGACATAGCCAACCCAAGCCTAGTCAGAGGTGACAGGCAAGCCATTTGCCCAGAGGGGAGAGGAGGCATGGGAAGAGGTCTTGAAAAGGGAGAATTGGTCATCCTGGGAAAAGAAAGTAGGGGTCAGAGAGGCGGTTCAAGGATTTTGTATTTTATCCAATGATCAGTGCAAGGTCATTGGAGGGTTCTGAGTATAGGTTCAAAAGGACCAAAGAAATAATTTAGAACATTTCCTCATATGCATTTATTGTTTTTCATTTACAAATGACAGAGGGAAGTTGGGGCTAGGCTACAGATCTGGAGGGTTTGTTGAAAGAGCAACTAGAAAATCATCTTTCAAAAAAAGTCACATAACATTTTGATTCATTACAATTTGAATGTAGCAAGAATAATGACAATATGCTTGTTATTAACGCTTGCACTGGGATTTAATAAAAAGAGGTGTATGGTCACTATAAACAGCCTGAAGTGGTGTCATAGGAGAAAAGATGCAAAATCCAAAAGACCACAAAGTCAAAAATGAAGAATGAAAATGTTACTATAATCCTTGCTATTCAAAGGTGAAATAAAAATGATCACCCATTGTGTTTATTTAAAATAAATATTTATTACAAATATTTATTATAAATCATCTGTATCATTTAAACACAATTCTCTTGCAAAAGACAAAGCCCCAAAAGGAAATAATTTCCTCTTTTGATACGTGGGCAGATCTGTATGAACTACATTGCTCATTTAGCAATGAAAAGCCAAACAAACATGGGAAGACAATATGCACATTGGATGCATCCAGCCCTAAAAAGAATCAACAACATTCCTTTGTTGCTGTTAGCGTTAATTTCCCTACAAGCTGTCTTTTGTCTGTTCTAGTTAATGTTAGGAAACCTTATAGGTCTAGGCCATTACAGTGTCCATCACCCATTTGAACATTTAGACAGAGTCTGGAGTGATTATTAATACTGAGATTCACTCCATTTGATCCAATGAAGGATAAAATTGTAGTACAATGAACCAAAAGTACTAAGAAGGGGTTATTCGACATTTTTAACTGCTTTGAATTGAATAAACTCTGTCTGTGCATAGGCATTGTATAAATGGGTTTGCCATTAAAATTAATGGAAAAACTGCAATTACTTTTGCACCAACCTATATTAAGTATAAGCTTCTATATTTAACCACGCCCTCACATTCTTTTTCAAAAGTAGAAATGTGCATACACAGAGTGACCAACTCATCCCAGTTTGCCAGGGGCCTTTCCAGTTTTAAACCCTGAAAGTCCTGGAATCCCCCCAGTCCTAGGCAAGCTAGGATGCTTCCTCACCCTACGCATTTAACAAAGAAATAAACAAGCAGACAAAAGAAATCTACCAAGGAAATAATAAAAATGAAAGGGCATTTTTCCAATGTCTCACCCAGTAGTAAATACTACTTCCCAAGACATGAAAAACGTGTTGTTGGGTCTCCTATTTATCATTTATTCCATTCTGCCCTATATATAATATAATTATTTTATTAACCTTCATCTCTCCATAGGTGACTGGATGCTGTAGTCACTTCCACTGGTCAGAGCCCTTCTATGCACATGGTCTCATTGGACCCTTGCTGTCACTCTGAGTGACAGGCAGAGAAGATGTCAGAAGCCCAGAGATGAGCAACCCTCACTTCTTAGGGGAGCACTGGGACAGGAACCCAGGATTTCTGACTCCCAACCTGGTTGGTTTTTTCCACCACTGATCATTTACATTCTCTTTGTGACATTCAGACCCTGATCCTTTACCTATATAACATAGAGAAATAGGCTACTTATAATTTACAATATAAATTAGCCCAAAGATTTTAAGCACTTTTTAATTATATACTCTTCAAGAGAGGGTGATGAATGATACTGAACCCCAATTTCATAGTAAGAGAAATGAAGGCTCCAGCTAACTTGATTCAGGTTGTACAACAGTTACAACTTAGAGACTGACAGGTAACGTATTGTCTTGTTCTTTGTAATCTGATATACTTAAATTTAAAGCACTTTTCAAGATGTTTTTTTAAGATTAGCAACATAACTATGTACATATATGTTTAAAAGAAATGTCTATATTGATAGAGACCTAGATAGAAGCAAGCTTTTGCCTGCCCCAGTGAGAATCTGAGGTCACCACTGGTTCCTGGCACACTGGGGATGACAGCTACACGTGTGTTGGACAGCCCCTGTTGACCTCACAGGGTGCATTTTAACTTTGACAGAAATACTTTTGTTTCAGCTCCGTATTGAATGACAGGATTCATGTGGGCATCACTGTTACTTTCTATTTCATGAAATGTCTTTCTTTCATCTTTATTTGCCATTCCCCTGTATCTGCTACATGGCAGACCAGCAGGCTTGAATTTGCTAGAGTCTCCAGTCCCCAGGTCAGGCTGACTGCTGAGTGTGCCTCACCAAAGCTACATCCTGCTCACTCTCCAGTTCTAAATCAGAGCCTTTGGGGGCACAAGTAAAGGGCCCCAAGGGGACATCAGAGGGGTTTTCCCCTTCATATTTTCTTCTTTGTCACCTTCCTTTTAGTTCACTTTATTTGTTTTAAAATTAAAAATACAAGATGACTGTGACAACTCAAGCCTTAAGAAATATATGGGTCTACAGTTTTTTTTATCTGTAATCCTGAAATTTAAAGAGCTCTAAAAACTGTAAGTTCTTTCATAAGTTTGTGGAAATTCACTTGGAGGCAAAACTGCCTTGAACTTTAGAGATGATTTGTACTCTCTCTTTGCCCCACTTGCTGCTGCAGAGATGTTATTATAACAGAGTTGATTACAGCAGCGTGGTGTCCCAGAGCCTGCAGGGGGTGGGGATGAGGTTACATATATATCCACACACGTTACCTTTCTACATTCCAAAATACTTTGAATTTTGAAACATATCTGTTCCCAAGTGTTTCAAATATTTCTTTGCATGAAGCCACATAAAGAAAATATGAAGACTGTCCTTTCACACACCCCTTCAAGTCACCCTCCTGAAGAAGCTAATGTTATCAGTACCAGGTCCCACCCTCAACTCCTTATGGCATATATATATAATCCTGATGTCTAGAATGGTATTTCCTCTCTCTATATATATATATAGATATAGATATATAGATATATAGATATCTCAGTATATATCTATATCTATATAGAAAGAGAGAGAGAGAGGAAATACCATTCTAGGAAAGATAGGAAATATACCATTCTCTCTATATATCTATATCTATATCTATAGATATAGATATAGAGAGAGAAATAGGAAATACCATATATGATTCTGGTAATAATAATAATTACTCTCTCTATATATATATTTATATTATATAAATAATATATTTTATAATATATAAAATATATATATATATATAGAGAGAGAGAGAGAGAAATAGGAAATACCATTCTAGACGTCAGTCTTGGCAAAAAAAAAAAAAAGAGGGGAGATATATATATATATATATATATATATCCCCTCTCTCACACATATACAATCATGAACACATACAGGGTTTGGTTTTTAAATACAAAATGGATCACATTGTTCATATTACTTTGTCACTTGCCTTCTTCTCCTACTGCAATGTTCCCTCTAGAATAATAGAGGATTCCCTCTAAGAATCCAACTTATGCTTTTTAATAGATGTATACTATTCTATCATATGGTTATATTACACTGTAATCAACTATTCTGCCAATAATGAACATGTTTTCATAGTAGTTTGCTTTTAAGGATCAAATATTAGGATCATATTATAATAGGAAAATGTGTCTACAGGGTTTAATCCATTTTATATATATTGGTATGTTGGTTGGCAAAAAAGTGAAAATAAAACAAAAAACAACACCCACAAAACATGTTTCTCTCCTTTATACAAATAGAAACCCTGAGACAAAGGATGTTTATTTTAAAAGATAAAAAGAGGCTGAGCGCAGTGGCTCACGTCTGTAATCCCAGCACTTTGAGAGGCCCAGGCGGGCAGATCACGAGATCAGGAGATCAAGACCATTTTGGCCAACACTATGAAACCCCATCTCTACTAAAAATAACAAAAATTAGCCACATGTGACAGCACGTGCCTGTAGTCCCAGCTACTCAGGAGGCTGGGGCAGGAGAATTGCTTGAACCCAGGAGGCGGAGGTTGCAGTGAGCCGAGATCACACCACTGCACTCCAGGCTCGGCGAGAGAGCGAAGACTCCATCTCAAAAACAAACAAACAAACAAACAAGTTAGCTGCAAAAGAGTTATTTTTCTGCAACAAGCAGGCTTTCTATGAACTAGAATTTACACAGGTGGACTGCTAAGCCATTACACTGCTCAGCCATGGGCATCGGGAGCTCTCAGGACAGCACCTTTAGAGAGCCCAGTTCACTAACCCGGCCATGTCATGTTTCCATAACTTAACCCCTGGAGGGAGGGTCTGTCTGACATCTGACTGATCCCACAGGCGAAGAGGCAGGTAACTTCAGAGGGTAGAGGATGGGGCCTGTTCAAGATGAACATGCTCAGTCACTCTAGGTTTGGTTGGCTTCTAACCGACAAGCCAAGTCATGGAATTTCAATGAATAATTTAACCTCAGCTCCAGTTTCAGCTTCAGTGTTCACTTTCAGCACCTGGCTGCCATTGTTATTTGCAAGCAGGCTCCTCCTCTGCACGAGGTATGGAATTTGGCTGAGATTCACTGACATTTTTAGATCCCAGTAGGGCCAGATTACTATGAACAAGAGTGGAGATTTTTGTTTCTCTAACCAGGAATTATGTGAAATCCAGATGTGCAAAGATGTACTTTTTACACAAAAGGAAAGCTGGCTACCACTGACCCAATGCATCGGTTATGAAGGTCTTCTGATTGTTGCTGTATGAGGGCTTTATCTTGCAAAATTTCTGAAGACCAGCCTTCTCAAACACTAAAATCACCTAGAGGTCTTGTTGAAAATGCAGGTTCTGATTCAGTAAGTGTGGGGTAGGCCTGAGAATCTGCATTTCTAATGTGCTCCCAGAGGATGCTGATATTGCTGTCTGTGGACCTACTTTGAGAAGCAAGGCTGTAGACAACCTAGAATTTCCTCCTACCAAGGAAACTATTCCTTTTAGGGCCATTTCTGGGAGTTCAAGGGGAGAGATAAAAAGCTCTTAATAAGACTTGACTTAGAGATAAACTTATATTTATTTTCTTAAGGGGACTGTAGAGCTGTAGAACATTGCGTTCTAGCTGGAATTTCAATGCACTAATGAAGACTGGATATGGGAGTGGTAGGTGCCATTATTGTACGTCATCCTTTCAAAGCACCTTTGATCCTCACAGAGAACTTGTGAAGCAGGTGGGTAGCTGTTATTATTCCCAATTACAGAGACGGAGAAAGCGCTGAGACCAATTCAAGCCATCTTTTATTATTATTATTATTATTCTAGGTGAAAGGATAGAGAAAAGACGTGTCTTGCTCAAAGCTAGTCACATAATTGCAAGTGCTATTGGGTAAAAGTCCTTGATGCCCATGTTCTACTTATGTTCAATTTGTTTATAAGCCTTGTTTCTGTTCTGCCCCTTGGTATGTCTCTGAGGCCCTGATCTTTGCATGCAGGCTACATTCTGAACAACTAGAGTAACTGTGTCTGGCCCTGAACTGTATCACAGGACTGAGAAGAGAAAGGTAAAACAGGATCTGTTTTGTGACTCAGCAGAAAGAAATCACGTTGCAGAAAGGTGCATAAGGGCTAACTGTGAAGACATAAAGGAAAAGTATGCTTTTCATTTTAGCTTTGTTCATATCTTTTAATTCTTCAGCAGGCCTCTTCTCTGTGTAGAAGAGCCAGCAGAACTGCATCTAAGGTTGGCGTTATAAATAAAACATGTCATCACCAAATAATGCTTACATTCTGTCCTGCTAATCATAGTTGAGACCTCAGAATTTTCTATAACATGCTTCCAGCAGCCTCCTTCAATAATTGGGAGGTGAAGGACAAGTTGCAATGCTTCTTTGCCATTCTCGAACTTCCATCAAAAAATAATGTGAAGGGGCTGATCCTAAACATTAGATAGGATCTAGAAGACTATCTGTCATTAATGCTTGAAGGTCATCACATAACAACATCTGTTCTAAACATAGTCCAACAATAGCAGGCTTCCTTCCTTAGACAGGTCTTGTACGTGAAGGAAAGTTGTTGGTACTTTTGCTCATCCTGGCTTACGATAGTAGAAATAGTTTGGTGGGGCTTGGGGTGGAGATGAGATAACCATAGTATAATTTTTCAAAAACAAGTGCAACTATCCTGTTTGGTACCTTCAAACTAAATGAAGATACAAGTGATATGTTTTGTTGATTGTCAACGATTACATACACTTCTACTCCAGACCTGTGGATGGAACAATCTCTGCTAGAACTGGAAATGCATTTTCACATGACTGATTTGAGGGATTTACTCTGTTGATAGTAGTATTAGAATGTGGTTGCCAAAATATAGTTCTTTTTGTGCTTGTGAACTTGAATGCCCCAAGACCATCATACCAAGTTCTAAGACTTACAGAAAGGATCCAGTAGAGGAAAAGAACAATTTCTGCACATCATTTATTTTGGAATCTACCAGTGGGGCAGTTTTTTATTTCTATAATGGCTACTTTCAGTTTTTTCTCCTAGACATAAAGTGGGGAATTTACATTAGAGCCTTTCATAAGCAGGGATCGCCTCTGAGTCCTTTGTGTCCAAAGAACGAGTGAGCATAAAGAGAAGCAGAGAATTTAGATCTAAGCATTATCTAGTTGTCCCTTCATTTCACAGGTAAGGGTGCAGAAGGCCAGACTGAGACCATGACTTGCTCAAGGGCACATTCATCTTGCAAAACAACTGGGAGCAGTATGCAGGTCGTCTGACTCCCCCTAGTCAGGCAGAAAAGCAGGGTGGGCAATCCGTCTCTTGTAACTGCAAAGAAATTGTGAAAGAAAATATGGTAGGGCTTGGAAAAATTCCCTTTTTGAAAATAACCACTGACTCCTTCATCTCAGGTTGTGGCTTCCTGGGTGAGGGCCTGGACTATTGTGTGTGTGTGGTATAATTACTGGGGAGGTTTACTTTTTTATGGGAGTACAATAAAAAGAACATTTCCTGCCTTAGTCTGCCATTTGAAAAAGATTTTCATTTCCCCTTTTGGCCTGGGGATTACAAAAGACAGACTCCTTTCCAATTAAAACTCAGCCTGAGCTTGAACATATAACTCAGCCAGCAGCAAGTTCAAATTGATTTTTTTCAAAGCTGAGAAAAAGAAATTGGGTCTTCTTTTTCTGGCTTCGTTTTTGTCTGTAACTGTGAGGCTGTTTTCAAAGCTCCTTTCAAAAGCAGAAGATACAATCATCCAGGACTAACTACAGTCTTCACAGTAAGTTCTATAGGAGCTCAAAAGAAATTCGTTGGGCAGGCCCATGTGACGGGGGCACTTGGCCGGGAGGCACATTTCCCTGTTGCACAGCGACAGAGAAGGACTTTCCCCAGACCTGTGACCTTCAGTGTGCTGGTTGTGGGTGGGGAGAGGGAAGAAGGAAGGAGGAATGGGTCCAGAGGGCAGAGTGACCTTGAAGATGGCAGATGTGCTGAGTGCTTTTAGCCAGTTACTGCGTCCCCATTTCACTTGTGTTATATCCCCTAATCCTCCCAATCACCCTTGTGGGGAAAAGAAGGATCATGGTGAGAAGGGACAGCTACACAACTTCCCTTCTATCCTTCCCCTGGAGCTCAGGAGCTGCAGTAGGATTGTGGGTTTCTGTCTTTAACCTGAGTAAATCCTCCACAATTAAAAAAATACCTAGATGAGAACCCATACCCTACAATAACCAGACAGAATTTTTCTTCCTCTGTCTCAGCAGTTTACTTTTTTAAGAGAATAAAATGACAGATAAGCAAGGCTTAGCAGGAATGTCTCTCTGAAGATGATTTTCCAAAGGATTCAGTTCTGTTTCTCCTATCTTCTGTAATTATGTCTAAATTATCTACGACGATGATTTTGACTGAGATTTCAGTCATCTCCATTCAATAGCAAACTCCACACCCTATTGATGATCTATGTGGCCTCGGAAAAGTCATCTGAAGTCTTTGGACCTCAGCTGCCCTAGTCTGAAAGAGTTGGATAAAGCAGGAAGGGGTTGGGGGCGGGGACAGCCTTCCAAAAAGGATGCTTCTTCAACTGCTTTTTAAAGTAAGGTGCTGAAAATACTATGGAAAGATGCTAGAGGGAAGCTGTGAGAAAGCGGATCTCTGAAGCAGCGGGCAAAGGTGGTCACAGGTGGTTCTTTTTTATGGCCTGATTTTCCTTGCAATCTATGGTGCTGGCCCCTCCCCTGCAGATCCAGTTGCCTGTGTTTTCAGGTTAGAATGCTAGTCCACAAGCTCTTTCGTCTTCTCAGCAAACATTTATGCAGCCTGTGCTGTGAGCCACCCATGGTGCTGGGAGAGAGGACTGAATTCTTAGATGCAAATAAAAGATTTAGTGATTTTCACCTTCTCCTAGCCACAGTTTAGGAATAGAGCGTCTTTCAAGACCATCTTTTCTAATTTATCCACTTTACAAATAACAAGATTAAGGTCCAAAGAGGAGAAATTACTTGCCCCAGATCACACAATTCTTTGTGCCAAAACTAGGTCTGGAACGCAGGACTCTTGATCTTCTGTTTTTTATTACATTGCCCTGATTTGCTTAAAGGGCTACCCAGGGAATTTAGTTCACCATGGAACATCCTGCTTCTTCAAACATTCTTGCTATCAAAGATCTTACTGCACAAGTATAGGAAGATGTCACTATTCCAAATTCATAGCACTCATATTAATGGCAAAGCTAAAACATTCCTGTAGTCGCCCCCCTCTAATTAATTAAAAAGAAACATGTAGTTGTTTTTGAAGTCTAACCCTTCCAACCAGCCTTGAGGTAATTTTAAATAGAGAATTTTAAATGGAAATTAAGGCAGCTTTGTGATAAGAGTGCCTGCCCTTTGGTCCGGGGCACCCGTTGTGTAAGCTAGTCTTTCAGCGCTGCAGAAGTAACAAGTTGCAGGATCTCACATAGGAGGTAATATGTAAAAACCTAAATGTCTGGTTTCAGGACCTCGAGGAAACTATTGTTGCCCTTCTTCCTTCTCTCCCAGTTCTTTAATCACTTTTGGGAGGACGCCTGCAACCCCACCATTGAAGCTTCATCTCCTTGCTTACATCTGGGCCATGACAAATAGAAGTACCCCAGGAGGAATAAGTGCTTAGCAGTTATCAACAATTCATACTTAAATGTGAATGGTTTCAGAGTTGGCAATGAGAGATACAAGTGAGGAGAGGCATGCTGGCCAAGGGTGACTGAGGGGTTTAGAGACCCATGATGGTGGAAATAGCAGATTGGGGAGACACAGAGACCCCAGAAGATGAGCATTTGACTGCCTTGTGGCTTTGATTGTGACTGGGGTGGGGTTCTCAGAATGGAGGAAGAAAGGGAACTAGAGAATTCCTGCATGAGTTTTCCTGATAGAGCATGAACAAGATCTGCTGCTTGCAATTCCCTGCACCCCTGCTGATATGGTTTGAATGTGTGTCCCCTCCAAATCTCATTTGGAAATGTGATTCCCAATGTTTGAGGTAGGGCCAGGTGGGAGGTGTTTGGGTCATGGAGGTGGTTTCCTCCTGAATGGCTTTGTCCTCTCTCCTTGGTAATGAGTGAGTTCTCACTCTGATAGTTCACAGGAGAGCTGTGGTTTGAAGGAGCCTGGTTCCTCCTCTCTCTCTCTTGCTCCTGCTCTTGCTATGGAAAGTGCCTGCTCCCATGTTGCTTTCCACCATGATCATAAACCTCCTGAGGCCCTAACCAGAATCTAAGCAAATGCTGGCACCACACTTTTACAGCCTACAGAACTGTGAGCCAATTAAACCTCTTTTCAATATAAATTACCCATTCTCAGGTGTTTCTTTACTCCACACAAAAATGGCCTAATACACCTGCATTGTGCAATCTAGCCTCGAGGCATGCGCTTCTGCCTGGATAGCCTTACCTACCACTTTGCTTGAATAAACTCTCTTACCTTTGAGGCTCATCTTAGGCATCATTGCTTCCCCAAATCCTTCCCTGAACCCTTAGGTGGGCTCTATTCTGTTCTTACTCAACCCATGCTCTACCACTACTGAACTTTAGTGATGACCTGGCCATCATCTCTTTACCTTTTGCTGCCTCTGTTGTATAACAGCTTCTCAAGAGAGGGACCGTGTCCCATTCATCACTGCATTACTGCATCCCCAGTCTCTGGCACCAAGCATGCCCTTGGTGAAGATGCACATCCTGCTGTGTGGATCCACCCTGCCCAAGTGGCCAAGTGCCTGCATATGGTTGAGAGTGGAGATAAAAACCTGCTGGTACTCCACATAGCCGGGAAAACCCCAAACAGCACCTTATGAAGACTCTACATTTTTGAAGAAGCCACGTTTTTCACCATGGCTGATTAGAGGAAAGTGGCTGGAGAGAGCGAATGTGGTTGGGTATACAAGACCTGTGGTTGACCACGTGAGAACTTGAGCCCAGTGGCTAGAGTTTCTGTACCTGGTCATAGTACACTCTGTCAGCCTCAGGGAAGGCCCATCTGGCAGGACTTAAGAGTTCTGTGTGGAGACACAACCACAAAAACATCAGTTGGCGTATGAAGCTTTTGGTTTTGTTTATGCTGCACTGACTTGAGGTTCTCCAGATGTCTTTATCCAAAATGTGCTCTCCATTCCCCTAACAACTCAAAATGGTGCACTTCCTTCAGGGCCTGTGTGAGGGTGAGAGTTCTAGAAGAACTGCATAGAAATTCCAGGCACAGTGGCTCACGCCTGTAATCCCAGTACTTTGGGAGGCCAAGGTGGGTGGATCACCTGAGGTCAGCACTTCGAGACCAGCCTGGCCAACGTGGTGGAACCTCATCTCTACTAAAAATAGAAAAAATTAGCTGGGTGTGGTGGTGGGTGCCTGTAATCTCAGCTACTCCAGAGGCTGAGGCAGGAGAATCACTTGAACTCAGGAGGCGGAGGTCGCAGTGAGCTGAGGTTGTGCCACTGCACTCCAGCCTGGGCGACCAGAGCAAAACTCTGCCTCAAAAAAAAAAAAAAAAAAAAAGGGAAGAAGAACAGCATAGAAATGGGGTGGGAAGTAGGAGTGGGGCCAGGCAGGATGTGAAGGAGTTTCCAGTTTAGATAAGGAAAAGGGAAACAGAAAGAGGAGGGAGAAACGACATCCAAGTGCTACATTGGTGCTTGGTCCAGCCTGTCACACATGTCCCAAACCCCGAGACTCTGATTCTGTGTGTGTGCAGGGGGACCAGGGAGCTCATTTATTTCTTTGCTTGTTTATTTTTTAACAAGCTTCTTTGGTGATCCTGTTGGACATCTCCCACTGTGAGCACCACTAGGTCAGAAGTTGTCAGTCCTCACTGAACGTTACAATCACCTCGAGAACTTTGAGGTAAAAGAATTCTGATGTCTGAGCCATACCCCAGAGTAATTAAATTAGAATATCTGAGTGTGAGACCTGGACATTCCAGTTTTTAAAATGCTTAGTTGAGTGGAAATTTCAAGCTCTAAAAACATAATTTGTTGACATGTTATAAGCTAGTAATTTTGCAAACGTTTTTTTTTTTTGTAAGTTCTCAGATGTACATGACCCTAATTAATAAACCTCATGACTCAGGTTTCATTTCAATGTCATAAGCTTTTAATTTGTCATATTTGAGTTTGGGATGGATGAGTGATTATTGAAGCCAACAGAGAGCTAGCATGGCAGATTTTAGGATCTCTCTAAAGTCTTTCCAGACCAGCTTATCCTCTTAAGAGGCTATATTCAAAACTCAACATTCAGACAACCAGAACAGAAGGGAGGATGAGTAATAATTGAGGAATATCAGCTATCTCGGGATCCCAAACACCAACCTTGGTAGGAGTAGCAGAGCTCAATGTCAAGATATCCTTGTTTGGTGTGAATATTATGGGAATTGCAGGCTTATTCCTTAAATGCAAGGGAAATGGATTCATGATCAAGAGCTAGAATTAATTTCCATGTCATCTTGGATAACAAATAAAAATATGTCAAAGGAGGAAAGCAAAGCTTTTGACAGTGGCCTCATTAAGTGGAAATCATGTTTCCTCCATTAGGATGGGGATCTCCAAGGGAGGCTTAAATGAGGAGACCTCTTATTCAAATCAAACCAATGTGGAAAGGAGTTAGGCTATAGATTTGTATCTCTCTTTGGTTTCCTGTGTTTTGGTACATTTCTGAGGTGGAAGAATTCCAGCTTTCAGCTTGCCTGATCCAAGCATTGAGAGCCACAATCAGGACTGAAGAATAGGGCGGCAGTACCTTAAGTATTTGTGATACACTTTTCTGGATGTTGGGAGAACACAAGGCTTCTAGTAAACGTCAATAGAAAACTTTCAGGAATATGTCCCAGACCTGATCCCTCAGCTTCATCCATCTATATTCCTTGGGTCCCAGCTCTTCTCATCTTTGACTTGAGAAAAGTGTTTGGTTGGAGGGTGTTGCTTTTCACAGAAATTCAGTGGTCTTGTAGAAAACAGACATGCACGTAACTATACTGTACCAACAGCTAACCAAACATGAGTCACTTTCCCCTCTCTCCCTTCATGGTAAATTCATGACTGACCTAGTTTAGGAACACTCTCCTCTGGACAATGAACCAGTAGCTGTAGTTCTTCCTGTATTTGCTTTCCTTGTTGAATTTATTGCTTCATACACAAAACACTGAACACCAAGTTATTGTTGAACTTTTGTACCATCAAAGAGAGGTCTATTGACTCTTCACCAAGACATAGCATTTCCTAAACAGCGTGTTTAACAGCTCTTCCTAAATGTTTGTCTTCTGTGGCCATAATGATAATAGCTGTAAATGTATAAAGTAAATACTATATGTTTTATACATATTGCCATCCAATTATATAACAACTCTGCCACCAATTTGGAGATAAGGGACCTGAGGCTAAGCGTGTATGTGAGTTGTCTGCTGAGTAACAAACCAGCCCAACACTTAGTGGTTTTAAACAATGACAGTATTTATTTTGTTCACAAACCTGCAGTTTGGCCAGAGCTTGGTGAGAATGGCTAATTTTACTTCACTAGGTATCATTTGGTACAATTCAAAAGCTGGGGGCTGGAATAATCTGAAACATCATTCATTCTCTTGTCTGGTTGTTGAGGCAACCTGTCAGCTGAAAACTTAGCTGAGACTATTAGCTGGAACACTACAGAGAACCTCTTCAAGTACTCTGGGCTTCCTCACAACATGGTGGCTGGGTTCCAGGGGCAAGCATCCCAAAAGAGACAGAGAGAGAGAGACAGGCAGAAGCTGTATCACACCTCTATTGCTTAATTCAGAAGCCACACATTGTGTCACTTCTACCATATTCCATGTATCCAGGCAGCCACAGAGACCTATCCTATTTTAAGAAGAAGTAAATGTGGATTCCACCTCTATCTGGAACAGTGGAAAGGTTCTGGAGGGCATATGGGATTGGAAATAGTGCTGTAGACATTTTTTTCTGCTGGTTGGTGGCAGGACAAGAATTTGAACCCAGGTCTTCATGAGTCTATACAATGGCCTTAACATTGTATCACAGTATGCTGTGAAGTTGAGGACTGAAACCTGCGTCTACTGCAATGGAATTTAGCTGTTAAATATTACACCTGGGCCAGTGCACAGAAACAGCCAAACTTAGAGGCAGAGAGTGTGAACTTTGGGCTCTCCCAAGGCATGGTGCAGGTTTATAATATTAAGATATGAGAGCCGTTCTGCCTTCCCAGGATTGGTGAAATGACTTGGAAGACATACCAAGGCCATAAAACTTGTATTTCTTGAGTACTTACTAGGTTCTGAGAGTAGATTAATAAAACAAATCATTGAGTCATGTTCATGCCAATGGAGCATAGCAACTAGATTATTGGAAGGGCAGATCATTTAGTTTTAAAAAATAGTAATAACAAGGCATATTGTCTGACTCTTACTCATAAGAAAACCTCAAGTGTCTAGTAACTGATGAGATATTTAATTGAAATGAGGCAAATTCTAGAATAACATACGATATTGGAATGAGATAGGCTAGGCGGTGGAACTAACAAGGAAGACTTGAACCAAGCAAGCCCTACAGCCTTTCAACATTTTCCCTTGTTTTCTTTCCTTCTCTGACTCTCCTTTCTGCCTTAAAAAAAAAAAAAAAAAAAAAAAAAAAAACTTAGGGTAAGTAGCATGTTTATAGGCCTAGAAACCAGAATAATTGCTGACGTGGGAAGGACGATCACATTCTCAGGAGTAGATAAGTTCTCCAAAGAGCACCAAGCATGGAGGGAAAGAGTGGAAAGCGGAGAGGGCAAATGTCAGAAAGAGGAGGATGTCAGCAAGAAGAATAAGGGCCCACATGCAGGGCCAGGGCATAAAGTGCAGTGCCTACTGACAAACAAAAATAAGGGATCCTTTGCTCCAAAATTATTAAGAATTTCAGGGTAGCAACAGCAGAGTGTTAAACCAAGTGTGGGGACCCATGAGACTGCACAGACTGCCCACCTGTGAAGCTGGCCCCTGCCCTCTAAGAGGCACCAGGTGGCAAAGGAGGCTGCAGATGGCTGAGCTTTAAGAAGAAAGGATAGTCAAAAGTTTTAGCTGTAAGACAAATATCAGGTAGGATGAAGACACAAAGGAGAAGAGGAAAGGAATTGATTAACCCGGGAAGATATGGAAAGAGAACAATTTCAGAAGTTGTTAAACAGAAGCAGGGCTGGCAAGAGGTGTAAAAGAAACCTATTCATTTATTCAAATAGTGGGACATGAAAGAATAGGAAAGAAACCATGTGGGAGTAGAAAGAAGGGGCTGGGAGAAGGGGCAGTGCTGTTGAGTTGGAAAGGGCAGTTCTTTCTCAGAGACTGTGTGAAGCACAGAGGCTGAACATACATGCAGTGGTGGATGGACGTAAAGCTCAAGGCAGGCTGAAGACGGACATTCCCCCAGCACAGTGAACACAGTGGCATTGTGCAACATACAAAGTTGTAGGCAGCCTTGGGCTCAAGCCACCATCAGACCAGGCTAGTTATGCATCAAAGGCACCACTGGACCCTGCTCGTTTAGAGGCATAAACCAAGGAGCCTGGTAAATCTGGAGCCTACGAGTCCTTTTGGGAGGGGATATGTACACAGCTATATTCAATTGTTTAGAAAACCATCTGGTAAGCTAAGGTGCAGATGATAGGTACTGAATTAATAGATCATCTGAATCAAGTGAAATGTTGTATACTTCGGCTGTAATCGTTAATTTTATACATCAACTTGGCTGGACCATAGTGCCCAAATATTGATGATACATTATTCCGGATGCTTCTGTGAAGGTGTTTGTTTGTTTGTTTGTTTGTTTGTTTGGATGACCTTAATATTCAAATAAGAAAGTAAAGCAGGTTGCTCTCTATAGCGTGGGTGGGACTCAGGCAAAAAAAGAGTAACCCCCTCTGAAGAATAGGGAATTCTGCCAGCAGGCTGCCTTTGGACTCAAATTGCAGGTCTTCCATGGGGCGCCAGTCTGCTGGCCTACCCTGAGGATTCTGGACACACCAAGCCTCCACAACTGTGTGAGCCAATTCTGTAAAATAAATCTCCCTCTCTCTCTCTCTCCACACCCCTGCTAATATATATTATATATAATATTATGTTGTTATAATTTATTCTATAAAAATAAGATGTATATGTGTTTCTCCATATATAGTAGATATAACAGGATATGTATGTGTGTGTATAGCTATATAGATATATTTATATATAGGCATATATGTACATATATATCTATACACACACATACATACATATTGTGTTTGTTCTGTCTCTGGAAAACTCTGACCAATACACCTAGAAATCTTCATATCACATTGTAGAGGTAGGTAGCGGTCTACATAGAGTTGATTCAGTCTAGATGTTCAACTTTAGCTAAATGTTGAAGATCTCTGTAGCCTCAAATGTATACCTGTTACCTGTTTCTTGAATGAAAAGTGACCTCAGTGAATTAGGCCTTTTGTGGCTTCTGAGAAAGGGAATGCTGATTTCTTCAAGGTAAGACCTCTCTATCCTCATGTGGATCACCCACCACCAAGTCCCATCCCTGCTAATTGAAGTCTTCTATGTGGTATTTAAAAATGGTCACAATTAGAAATGTTGTCTGGCTTACACTAATTAAAAAATGGGCAGCTGGAAATATGATTATAAAGGAAAGTTCTTTGTCTAAACTGTTTAGATGAGTTATTGTGTTTAAAGAATGTCCTCTTCATGTGGCCTTTGCCACTTTGCCACTCTTTTCTGGAAGACGACAGCCAACATGATACACTCAGAGCTAGGAGTCAGGAGTTAGAGCCCTGATTCTGCTATGGGAACAGGCTGTGCAACCATGGGCAATTCATTTAACCTTTGTGGGCCTATTTCTTTACCAGTAAAAAGAAAGAGTTGGAGTATATCCTTTCTGAGGTCAGTTACAACCCTACTGTTGTATAATTTTTACCTATACATTTAATAAAATTATTTAATCACTTGAGTCCTCAGGGACAAGTTTCATGGGCGTCAGCAACAAAAAGTGGAAATGTGACGTAAATGGTGACTTAATTATCTTTCTTGAGAAAACTGAGGTTTATTTCCTAATTCCTCACCCAGGACTTAACCTTGCCAGGTTTTTAAAGAAGTCGAAGTTCAGGAAAATCTTACATTTTGAAATAATAGACATTTAAGCCTCTGATGTAGTCTGGGTCCAGTCAAGAGTGGAAAACCACACAGTAGGTTAAACAGGAGAAATTCAACATCAAGTATTAACTATGATAAAAGAGTAACCATGAATTCTAAGGAAACTCTCTATGATTCCCTAGGCTGAGGGAGAGGAGCCGGGGAAGGACAAACTCAGAAGCGGCTCAGAACTTGGCACAGAAGCTCACTAGTTTGGTCAGGCCAGAGCTGGTCAGGAGTTGCTGGGCAAGCAACAGGCCATTCCCCAGAGTCCAGACAGGGAGGAGGCAATCAGCATCGGTAAAGCGTGGAGCGGGATCCAGGTGTCAGTGGGGAAGGCCCTCAGAACACATGGGGCTTACAAAGGGAGTGACCAATCTGTGTGGACACCCTGGCCATAGGCTGGCTGGACGTAGGCTTAATGGGGGCTTTGGTTCCTGTGTCAAGAGTGATAGAAAGGTTATTGCCAGGCAAAGGCTATGAGGTGCCAGGGGTGTTGCATGCTGTGCCTGTAGCTGGGGTGGCTCTACTGCATGCCCTCAGAGATATGTTGCCCACCCCCAGCCCACACCACAGTCAGCAAGAAAGCCTTTTCATCCTGCAGGGCCCCTCTAGTTCTCCTCGATGAGAAAGCCTAACTCTGTGCTCACTTTAAAGGAGAAATGTTTAAAGAAATTCCTCCTGTTCTCACAGAGCATATATTCAAGGGGGCATTGGAGCAGTAAGGCAATAAATTGATAACTGACACATCTATCAACCTTCAGTGTCATCTGGCCACTTTCTGCAATTCCTTCTTGGATCCGCTCTGAATGATTCCTTCCACTTCTGGACTTGGGTATCTTGTATGACTTTTGGACAATTATCAGCTTCCCCTTCATTATCTGGAGGTCAAGGACTACATACGTGATGTGTTCATGGAATGTCTTAAAACAATGGTTCTCCAATGTTGTTCATGGACTTCTGGGGTCCCCAAGAGGCTTTCAGGGATTTTAAGAGGTCCCAGCTATTTTCAGGGTTATATCAAGATGGTATGCTTCTCTCTCTGGGATTGGCATTTTGTGGGTAAGTTTACTGGTGTTTCAGCACACATCCAAATACTAGTATAAGTGGTACTAGCCAGTCACGGATGTTCAGGGAGAAAACAGCCTCAATTATGAATGCCCTTAATGAAGCAGTAAAAAATACATAATGTGATTAAATCTCTACCCTTGCATACATGTCTTCTAAAGAGTCTGGTTGATGAAATGGGAAATGCACGTAGGCTCCTTGGCTGCATTCCAAAGTACGATGCTTGTGGAAGGAAAAGCAATTGTGTGACTGAGTTGCCAGCTGAACCAGCTGCCTCTCTCACGAAGTAGTTTTTACTTGAAAGAGCAACTAGCTGACACACTGTGCTTACTCAGACTCAGTATTTGTCAGACATTTTCTAGAATATCAATGAAATGAGCTTGTCATTTCAAAGATAGCAGCTGATAGTATTTATTGCCAATGATAAAATATAAGTTTTTAAGAAAAAATCGGAATTTTGGAAAGCAGGTATCTGCCACCACGAACTTGATACCTTCCCTATACATAAACTCTTTGGATGACAGTAGTGGTCATACTAATGAATGAGATATTTGTATATTTTGTAATGAAATGTATAGCATTTGGGAGATCTGCATTATGCAGTGAAACAGTTTTTCTCCAGATTACAAATTTGTATCTTACAAAATCACGTAGGCACATAAAAGATCCATTCAAAATGAAAGACAGGTGAATGGGTTTTGCTGAATTTCACTGATACGGTTTCAAATTCTATAGATCTACCAATCTTCAAGAAACCACCATGTGTTGAGTTTCAGTATGATATTAAAGAAGAATACCCATAATTATCTGAACAGGCTGTTAAAATACTCCTCCCTTTTCCAGTGACATATCTTGGATTTTCTTCATATACCTCAACCAGGATGGAAGCATTGGTTCATGCCTGTAATCTCAGCACTTTGGAGAGCTGAGACAGATGGATCACTTGAGTCCAGGAGTTTGAGACCAGCCTGGCCAAAATGGGGAAACCCCCCTCTAAAAAACATATATTTAAAAAAGTTAGCTGAGTATGGTGCCATGCACTCACATAGTTCCAGCTGCTTGGGAGGCTGAGATGGGAGGATTCCTTGAGCTTGAGAGGCAGAAGTTGCAGTGAGCTGAAATTGCTCCACTGCACTCCAGGACTGGGTGACAGAGCAAGACTGTTTCAAAAACAACAGCAACCACAAAAAGCCCATATACCCCAACCAAATACCAAGAGATTAAATGTGGAAGCCAATCTATTAAGCCAGATGTTAAGAGTTTTGTAAAAATATGAAACATTGCCACTCTTACTAAACTTCTTTTGTTTTTAGAAAATATACTTATTTTATGTTAAGATGTTATTTATGTTAATATGTAACACATTTATTACAGCATTTATATAAATGAATAAATAAATATTTAAATGTTTTAGCTTTAACTTACAACACAGTAAATAAATATCAATAACTATCATTCACATAAGCAAAACCTTTCTGGGATCCTCAATAATCTTTAAAAGCATAAAAGAATTCTAAGACTAAAATGTTTGAGAACCACGGTCTTAAATAAATCTCCATTTTTCCACTCGAATTTATAAAATTGCAGGAAGTCATAGGTGCAATGGTCGAGGCCAAGAGGAGGTGACTTACCTAAGGTCATTCACACGGTAAAGGCAGCAGAGATGGCTCTAGAACCTAGAACCACAGTCTCCAGCCAGTGTGCGACATAAATCAGGCTAGCCATGTACGTAGTGTGTATGCAGGTATTTTAGGATGATTTTCAGAATGCCAGTGAGAGAATTTTGAGATCCTCAAGCCACAAAAATGGAGGGACATCACCCTCCCCTCAACATGCATCCATTTAAACAGGCACTGAATATGAAGTAAGTTTTAGGTGCCTGCGCTTGTTGCTGCTGAAGACAAAGTAAATAAAACATCAACTATGTTTTAAGGGAACCAAGGTAATCATATATAGAGAGAGGTCACATGAAAGGAACTATATAATAGCATATAATACAAAGCATCTAGCATATAACATATGATATGTAATCACACAGCCTATATAATTACATTATGCTACTACTACTGGTATTAGCATATGGAATATTATCTATGATATGATATTTTATAATAAGTTGTTATATACACTATATCTAGGAAACAGGAAGTACCTTGGGATTATAGCTGGAAATTCTGTTCAAAGCAGAATCATGAGCTTGGGAAGTTTGCCGTTAGCTATTAATATATATCATTGCCCTTTTGACACTTCCCTGATTGTATTAGTTTCCAAGAAATTGCTATACACAGTATAGCTGATAGCAGCAGAAATTGATTCTCTCACAGTTCTGGAGGCCAGAAGCTCAAAATCAAAGTGTGGGCAGAGTAAGACTCTCTCCAGAGGCTCCGAGGAAGCATCCCTCCTTGTCGCTTCCAGCTTTCGGTGCCACCAATCCTTGGCATTCGTTAGCTTGTAGATATATCACTCCAATCTCTGTCTTTATCTTCACATGACTTTGTCCTCTGCATGTCTGTGCCCAAATTTCCCTCTTCTTATAAGGACACCAGTCATGTCAGGAGCCCATCCTAATCCAATATGACCTCATCTTATAGTTGATTCCACCTGCAAAGATCCTGTTGCCCAATAAGGTCCCATTCACACGTTCCAGGGAGGACATGAATTTGGAGGAACATGATTCAGCCTAGGACACTGCTTTTGTGCCAGTTCCCAGCCCCCAGTGCTCAAAATCTCTCTGGAACAAAGTCTACCTGGGCTTTCCCTCACACTTGTTAGGATATGGGGTCCAACTGAACCCCATCTGGTTATTCTCTGTTGATGTTTCAGATGGTTGTCACAGCTCATCACATTTAACCCATGAGTTTAACAATGTCTTAGGGCCACAAGGCTGTTGGGTTTTGAAGGGGAATAGAGGAAGCTGAAAGAGGGACACCCAGACACTGGAGGTAAATGGTAGAATCCTTGCATCTTTCTATTGGCCTTTGGCAGTTTTTGTTTACCAAACCTGGAATCATAGTTAAATACAAGCTTAATAAGACATAATGAAAATGTAGGGAGCCATGAAAAACACCACACCCTATATTCCTGGCATAACTGATTGCACATGGACCAGAGGATGTCCATACAATTCAACACTAGCCCTCCCAGCACCTGGGGAGAACATGTTACCAGGCTGGACCCTCAGGTTGGCTCCACATGTGGCAGCTCAGAGCACTGGATCTCTAGCTAGACCACCTGGGTTCATCCTGGCTTCACCACGACGATAACCTTAGGCCAGTTATTTCACTCTGTGCCTCAGTTTCCACATTTGTAAGAGCTGATAATATCCCACTTCACAGGCTTCTCATGAGAAATAAATAAGTTAATAATAGATGTAAATCCTTTAGAACAATGCCTGACAATATAGACGTAAGTTATTATTGTTAACTATATTATTATATGAATTTTTTATGTAGTTGAGAATTCCACTTTTTGCTAGTTCCTCCTTTAATTCCCTTATCCTCCCACCATCACCACCAGAGGGAAAGAGATAACAGTATGTGGATCTGGCTTCTGTTTTTGTTTTGCTTTTTTTCAATTCTCCTCTTGTTACTTCCACCGTAACTGGCCCTGGGGGAGTTTTTCCTGTGTTGGGATGTCTTAAAGTACCCAGAACCTGGTACCTGTCAAGTGCTTCTTGAGAAGTTTCTGAGGAATTTACACCATAAACTCAAGTTAGCACCAAGGTATTATTAAATTGATAGCCACCTGTCTGGGCGTGTTTTATTGGTAACTGTAGCTCCATGGGCAGGTGTGGCGTCCACACTGTGCCCTCCCACCTTTCCCATTTTATATAACAGAGTCCATGCTCTCTCAAGACTCAGGGGTGGGTCTGTTTCCAGCACCAGGGAAAAATGAGAACTGAATAGAGAGTGGGGCTTTTGGGGTAGTTAAGAAGGAGGTAAAATAACTGTAATTTCATAGCAATTACATACAGCTAACACTGTCAAAGATTCCAGTTTCCATTATAAACCTGAGTCCCTGCCGGGAGCAATTTGCAAGGTAGAAATAAGCGCACAATTAGGTTCTAATGTATGAAAGAAAGCATCGCTGCCTCCCCATCTGAATGCCACAGCAAAACAAACCTCAAGGGGGAAAACAGTGTGTTGAGCTTCTGGAATGCATTTGTTTTCGCCCTTTCTTTTGAAAAAGAAAAATCTCAGTAAGCCCCCATTCCTGGATGTTGGTTGGATGGTTTACAGCTTTGTAGGAGTCTTCAGTACCCAGGCTCACGCATGTTCTCCCTGTCAGTGGAATCCTCTACCATGCCACCTGCCGAGACCATGGTTTCCAGGGCAGCCAACATCAGAGTCTGGAGCAAGTGTTATTTCTTCCTCTGAGTACTATGTTGGGGGTCAAGAAACCATTGGATGAAAATGAATTCTACAGAGACTGATTCCCCAAACTTTTTTGTTTATTCTTATGTTTGCTTGAAATTAATTCTTTGTGAAATTATGGATCTGCATCCCACTCAGAAGTGCAGTAAAGATAGACTTGTTTTTCAGACCTTAAAAAGCCTACTGTTTTGAGGAAGGAGAAATGAAATGACGGAAGTGCAAGAACACTCAATGTTGTTATTTTTACATGTATTCCTGTCTTATTCCTAGCCTACCCTACAGAAGGCCATAAGCTCCTTGGAGGAATGCAATTTTGAATCTCCTGGGCAAGAGATTTTTCTCCAGTGCCTTGCACATAACTGATAGTCAATATGTATTTGTTGAATAGAAGTGTACTTTAACAAATGAATGGCTTATTGACAGCGAAGGCCAAGTACTAGCCAGCTAAGTGGTGTATTGATTAAAGCCTTGAGCTTCCTGACTATCCTCCATATAGGGAGATGGGATCAAAGTCTGAGATATTTATATTCATGACACCCATGTGGAGCAAGGACCAAGGAGTAGGGGAGGGTAAACTACAGAGGAACATATTTTGGCTAGGTAGCTAAAAGAAAGCATTTCTAATTGTTAGAGCAATCCTCAGAATGAACTGCTTTGAGAGATGTTAATACAAATGACCGGTCAGTGGAGATATTCAAGCAGACTAGATGATTACTTGGGAGTGTAGTTGTTGGCATCCCAGTATCATTTGTGTCAGACTATGTGATGCTGCAGGTCCCTTTTTACCCCAAGATGCCGGGGTTCCATGATTTCATAAACTTATGGTTCTGCATAATCATCAAGTTCAGTTCAGCATGTATTTATTGAGCCTTTACATGGTGCCAGCCATTGCCCTCCATGAACATTAAAAAGACAAAGATGAATAATCTCAGGCTACTGCCCTTTGAAGTTGCTGGGACATGGTTTTAGCAAGCTCTTCTCAGACCTGCATTTGGGTGTTACAATCTTACATTCCCCTTGCTAATTGCACCTGCCCACTCAGGACACTGGTTCTCTTCTTTCTAGGCTGGGATCGATGGGGAAAGCATCGGCAACTGTCCTTTCTCTCAGCGCCTCTTCATGATTCTCTGGCTGAAAGGAGTGGTGTTCAATGTCACCACTGTGGATCTGAAAAGGTAAAGTGAATTGCATTGATGAGGAGTATGTTTAGCTGCACAGAGAACCTTCCAGAATTCAGGAAGGTGGGCAAAAACCTTCCATGGCTCCCAGCAGCCCCTTGCTCACACTTCATTGTCCCAGAACTGTGCCTCAGGGTCCACTCTTAGCTACAAGAGAGTCTGCAAAGGTAAGCATCTCATTTGGTGCCCAGCACTTCACTGCCCTGATTAGCAGTGTTTGATTAGTAAAGAAGAAGGAAGGAATGGACATTGGCTATGCAACTAAGTGTCTGGTGTGCACAGATGAGAAGAGACATCTAAAACTATAGGATTAGTCATTTCAGTAGTACTAAGGCCACCATTCATGGAACCCTAGCAGGACTTCAGGTGTGAGAGCCCAAGTCCTCTGGGAGTTGTGATCCAGATCCTTTCCCATGCTGTGTTCCCACCTTTAGAAGTCCTTAGTGTGACAGCTGTAGATTATGGGCCTGGATGTAGAGTTACTATTGTTCTGTTTTTAAAGTGCAGTTTAATGACTTAAAAACACCAAGAGCCACACTCTTTTCACTCCTACAGAATGTATTCTGTTTCCTGTCTTCCACCTGTTTAAATGTGGAACAGCTCGAGGCTCACTCCCTGAGTGTTTATCTTTTGCCTCTACCTTCATCCCTGGTGAGCTTAGCATATTCTCCCTGTCATCTTGACATGAATTATTCTATACCCAGAGCCCTGCCATCATCTAGGTATTTCCACTTGGATGTTCTGTTATCATATATGTCTAACATTGTACACATCAATTTTCATCCTTTTCCTTTGAGTTGAGCTCTTCTTGAATTCCTTTGTTCTTCTATTTTCTAGCCACTAAACACTTCCTGTTCCTTTCTATCGCCACCTTCATTGTTGATCAGTAGCCAAGTCTAGAGCGTTCTCCTATTGCATTCTCTCTTCCTTCAAACTCTCTTTTTCATTCTCAAAGCCTACACTTGATTCAAGTCTCACCACTGCCACCCCGATGGTCTCATTGTTCTTCAAACTGGTCTTTATCCTTCCAGACTCACACATTCTTTCTCTCTTTTTCCCCTCTCTGACTCATCCTTTATATGATTCTAAGATTATTCTTCCTAAAATAATGCTTTAATGAGGCCACTTTCATGCTCAAAAAACTTCTGATGCTTTCCATTGTCCATGGAATTCATGCATCCAAAGCCCCGATTTGTCCTCTCCTTTGCTCTTCCCAGCACGCTTTCCCAACGCTTCTCACCATGACCTGTCTACTCTGTCAGGCTGGCCTACCTTCTGCTGGTCTCCTTCCTTCGAGCCTCCATCCCTGGGCTGAGCTGCATCCTCTGTCTAAAATAGCCCCTCTCTTCCTTCTTGTCCCTGGCTCCAGGCTGAGCTTCAGCCCCATCCCCGCTGTGAGACCTTCTCATGCCCACCCCACCATGCTCGCAAACACACCTATCAACCCATCCTCCCTCCAGACTCACCTAGCACCTGTTGCCTATGCTGCTGTTGCCTTGTGTTGTTATTTAGCGTTTCACCAAGTTAGGATGTCTATACCCCTAATGCTTTGCAACCGGTGAGTGCCTTCCCATTAAAAAAAAATCGCATAATGTATAATCCCGTGAAGAAGGTCTTACTTCTCTGTGTTATTTATACAAGGAAACTAAGACAGGTGTATTTAATTCACCGAAGGTGCCAACTAGAAATTAGAGGGGCTGAACACTCCATCTCCTTGGTTCAAAGACTATGCTCTTCGTAACACATTAGTTACAAAGTTCGTTTTGTCTTTCAAATGAGACCTGAAATCCCTCAAGGGCAGACGGGGATCGTGTTTTAAGTTTCTTTGTATCCTCCATAGCAACCAGCTTTTCATAGGTCCTCAACTATCTTTCAAATAAATGAACTTGCATCCACTATGCAATGAGTGCCTGCGATAACTAAAGAAAGCAGAAGACTTCTGAAAGAGCAGCCTCTTTCAGTGGAGAGTCGGAGGTGTTTGGATTACTGCATGTGAGAGAGGACTTGTTTGCTGGAGATGGGAGTGGGGAAGGGAACCACGCCTGCCTGCGTGCTTCAGATGCTTTGGTCGCTCCTTCATGTGATCACATCTGGTCCAGCCAACACCCCTTTGACGCAGGCCAGGCAAGTAGCACCACTTCAGTTTTACAGATAAGAAAATTTTCTTACTGTTTCCCACCATCCCCCACAACTCCACCAACACACATACTAATTTCTAAGAAAACTGATTTATTTTCCTGGCACCACCCTTTAGTGACTGAATAATCTTGAACTTTTCAGTGCCTCGAGTTTCCTCATCTGTACAATGGAGACAGTGTCTTTTTAATCAATAGGATTATTGTGAGGATTTATCAAGGCAGGCCATGTAAAGCATTTGCAATCAGTCCTGTACCTGGCTCACGGCAAGAACTTCATGCATGTTGGCTATTCTTAGGACTATCACTGGGTTCATGGAGCTGGCAATCCAGCAAGGAAAAGGAGACCAATACTCCTTACCTAGTTCATAAATTAGACCTGGCAATATGTCATCCCATGCTAACGATGTAGTCTCAACTATAAATGCTGAAGCGGAGTCAACAAAGAGAGAGGGCTGCAACTCTAGCTAAGCGTTGGTGGCCATAGGCAGTACTTCCCAAGGGCGTCTGACAGGCCCAGGAAAAAAACGCACCACCATGGCCACCACCAGAAACACAGCACATTTCTGTATCTTTTAAGCCACAGAGAGGTGACCAAGAGTGCACACATTGCTGCCCTGTGTCAGCTCTAAAAACCAGGAGCAAATAAAGAATGTCCTTTCATTGTCTAAAATGAGGGACATGCACAAAGTAAACACAGAGACTACGTAAATTAGATTTTAAAAATACTTTCCGTCTCAATTGTCTGAGTTCCAAGTGCCTCAGAATGCAGCTGGGGAGTGTATGTGTTTGGGGAGTGACATGGGAGTAGCACAGTAATTGAAATTCTTCTCTTCCTCTCCCAAACTGATTATGCCAGGAATTTGTTTCATTACAGACTCCTCTATCCCCACTGTTTACTTTTTTACAGTTTCTGCGTCTAATGTTTTCCACTCCCAACTCCCACAAGAAATGTGGCACTCTCAGAGAGAGCATTTGGGGTGAATCTGATGTTCCAGCCTATCTTGGAAGTTGCCACCACTTTCCCTCCTCTTCCTTACTCTTTTTTTTTTTAGCGTAACCCTCCCCTTTCCCATTTTCCCCAATCTGCCATCCTTTTCCCCCTCACTTTGCCCCATTCTTGCTCTTGCATTCTGACCAGCTGGCACAGACACAGAAGCACACCCCTGGGTATTCACAGGACTTACCCGTGTCAAACACAAGGCCACTTCCCGTCCCATTGCACTTGGCCTTCCTGCAGGTAGTCAGTGTGCTCCCCAGTGCACACCAGAAACGCCACTTAGCACTGCTGTGGGCTAAGGGCAGAAAGTTCAAATAATTATTCAGTTAATTAATTGTTCATTCATTTGACTGGGGTTGGATTCCAGATTTGTACCCACTTCTCCCATCATCTAGCCCTTTCTTTCTGGATAATTTAGGACTTTGGGGTCTCCTCTTTCCCAGGGGGAGAAATGCACTGTTGGTTTGGTTATCTCAGATTTCTTTAAGTGTCTGACCCAGAAACCAACAGGCACACCAAAGAGCTTTCTTTCTTCTTAGGGACCAAATTTGCTACCTATTATATATATATATAAACACCAGGTAGCCTACACACACACACACACACACATACACATATATGTGTGTGTGTGTGTGTGTGTGTGTGTGTGTGTGTGTGTGTGTGTGTTACCTAAAAGATCCTACTGGGCCTAGCAAAGTTCCCTATAAAAAGAAATAACTTTCTTCAACCAAGTGCTCTATTCGAAACCCCTCAGAAAGCAGAATTTGCATTTACTTAGAAAATAAATTGTTTGTAACTTAAGATAATATTTAAGTAACCCCATAATTTTAAAAACTAGGCACAATTTCTGACTCCTAGGAGATTTTTGATGTATGTATGTTGAACAGAATTTTTAAATGTTTCAAGAAAAATAACTTCTTTCTACTAAACCTAGAAGCATCATAGTCACATCTGGAGAATAATGGTGGATGCTTGAATTAAGTTAAAATACTGTAAAAGGTAGACTGTGGTGGAGCATAAATACCGTAGCAGTGGGGCTGCCTCCTGGTTCTCCCCATGTTCAACTGAAAGCAGAAAGCCTTCATAACTGGATTGATGTTTTTACCAATTTCAGACCAACTTTGATTTTTAATTCTGCAGCTAAAATCACTCACTTTTAAATTTCAAATGTATGAGTTTCTGTTGTTGTTGTTATTGTTGTTGCTTTGAGACCGAGTCTTACTCTGTCACCCAGGCTTGAGTGCAGAGGTGCCATCAATGGCTCACAACTGCCTCGAACTCCTGGGCTGAAGCAATCTTCCTGCTTCAATCTCCCAAGTATCTGGGACTGCAAGCACATGCCTCCATGCTCAGCTAATTTCCAATGGTTTTTGTAAAGATGGGGTCTCCTTATGTTGCCCAGGCTGGTCTCAAACTCCTGGGCTCAAGCGATCCTCCCCTCGTCAGCCTCCCAAAGTGGTGGGATTACAGGTATGAGTCACTGCCAGTGACTAAAAAATGCAGGCTTTATTCATGTGGCCATTAAAAATAGGTATCTACTGAGGGCCTCCTTTATGCCAGGCATGGTTCTGGGTCTTCTGCCTCATGGAGCTTGAATTGTAAGGCTTTCTCTCAGTTATCTTCTTACTCGGCAATAGGAGGTTCTTGGTGCAGAATCCTCAGTAGTAGCCTACCTGGTGTTTGTGGAGGAATAATCTTAGCAATAAGAAGACTTTTGAAACAAATGTCTTCATTTAATAGTTTTCAATCTAATAGTTTATTTTCATGGCTACCCAAAGGCCATATCAGGAGCTGTTTCAAGAAAAGTATTTTGTTGAGTGCGACAAGGCCGATCAATGTTAGACATTAGTTATTAGATGTTAAAATATAAGTTACACACAACAGAAGCATCTAACTTGAACAAATGGCCCAAACTCCCAAATTTTTTTGTATCTGGAGATATGTATTAGGAGAAAAGTGTGACCTAATTAATTAAATTTTAAAGTATGAAATTATGCACAGTGCATTTTTGTTAGGCAGATTAGTGAAAGAGCTTTTTTTCTGAGTCTTGTTCTTGTTGCCCAGACTGGAGTGCAGTGGCGTTTTCTGGGATTACTACAAACTCTGCCTCCCCAGTTCAAGCAATTTTCCTGCCTCAGCCTCCTAAGTAGCTAGGATTGCAGGCATGTGCCACCGCCCCCAACTAATTTTGTATTTTTAGTAGAGACGGAGTTTTTCCATGTTGGTCAGGCTGATCTCAAACTCCTGACCTCAGGTGATCCACCCACCTCGGCCTCCCAATGTGCTGGGGTGTGAGCCACCATGCCTGGCCTGAAGAGCTTTTAAAAGCAAAACCCCACCTCTGCCCTGGGTAATTAGAGCTTGGATCTGACTTAGATAATCACCTGGATTCTCTCCACTTTTTCAACAGCACTCAACTCCTTCACCTTGACTTGTTCTTCTGTGGTTGACTCCACTGGACACACTTCCTGGGTCACATCACACTCTTTCAGAGCTTCCTCCAACCTCTCCTGCCCTACACCATACACCATAAATCTGTTTCCCCTGACAGACATGTTGGACAGCACAGGGAATCTAAGTTACAATCAATCTTAGGTTTCCCAGAACAGGAAGCACCCTGCTGTAAGCCAACACCTGAATCTCACTCTCTCTACAGAAAGCCAGCTGACCTGCACAACCTAGCCCCCGGCACGCACCCACCCTTCCTGACCTTCAATGGGGATGTGAAGACAGATGTCAATAAGATTGAGGAGTTCCTGGAGGAGACCTTGACCCCTGAAAAGTAAGGATCTGTTTCTTTCTGAGCTGTTGAAATGGGAAGGGTTCATGCCAGATCTACAAAGGCCTGGTGTTAACTTTGAGCAGATGCGTTTCCAAAGGAACCTCAGCAGTCCAGAGAACAGGACACTCTCTTCAAAGAGAGAACTGGGACCCCCAGAGGGCTGCCAATCTCAAAACAGCTCCATGAAATCCACTCAAGAGTAGATACGGCCTATGAAGCAGAGCCAGTGACTCCTACCTACACAGAGTGATTTTAGGAGCCCTGGGACACCACACCTCCCTTGCCCCAGTATGTCCCCCTCTCTCCAACTCACTTTGCTTTGAAGACCTTGAAGTGAGGGCAAAGTTTCCTTCATTTCAGAACCAGAGCTGAAAGGCTGCCAGAATGAAAAGAAGTCAGGAAAGGCCAGTGACTTCAAACAACATCCAGGGTCTTATACCTGACCAAATCTGGTCTGACTCCACAATTAAACAGAGGGAAAAACTAACTGAAAGCAGCTCCTCTTTTGCAAACAGGTTCAGGGAGAGTATAGACCAGAGAGCTCTAAGTTTTTTTGGGTGACATGTCGCTACTGTTAGAAAAAAGCAGTAAAAGAAGACTGATTGCTTCTAAAATTTCCTAAAGCTAGACCTGTTCATTAAAGAATACTGTGATTGGAGATTAAAATAATCACAATTTTTGAAAAACACTAGAAAAATAATATTACATATAGAGTGAGGCATGAACTTTATCCTGTAGGGTATTATCCTGCAGTGAATTCCATGGGGTATCTGGAAAGGGATTAAGCACAGGAGGTGGGGAGTCCCTCTTAAGACCTACTTTAGAGGTTGAGGGAAGCCGATATCCTAGAAGACCATGAAGCTGGAAATAGAGGAATTAATTTCGGGGAGCCACGGGTGACCGTGCAGGAAGAACAGAATGAAGGGCTGAGACAAGGCAGGGCAGGAAAATCGGGGAAGAGGGGAAGGAAGGCTTCAGGACGTACCAAGTGGGTAAAGTAAGTGGGATTTGACTACTAAAAACCACCATCCTGCATTTATTTTAAAGTTTTATTAATTTATCAACACTTTTATAGCCTTCATTTTGTGTCAGGCACCATTCACAGCACTCAGCTAATGCGATTCATTTTATTCTTCCAGCAGCCTTGGAGGGCAGGTTCTATCATTAACTCATTTCACAATCAGGGCAGGGAGAGATTAAGTCACTTACCCAAGGTTGCACATCTAGTGAATTGCTATTAAAAAATTAAAACTCCCAGTCATGCGCCAATCAGTCCTTAAACAATCATACATCTTCCTTAAAAATATTCTTTGCCATCCATATTGAGAGTTTATTTTCACACTGAGAGGGGAAAGCCACCTGAAGCCCATTGGAAGCAGCTGAGTATAGACTTTAAATAAGTGCATTCATTAAATCAATAGGGCAGCCCCACATATAACTTCCAGCTCAGCCACTGCTGGAAGCCACACACATCTCTGAACAGGACACCAGCCAGTCACTTCACTGGTAGTGCCCTGAGGGAACCCAGACTCCATCCCCCTCCCCAGGACTCAACCTCATTGCTAGCACTGGTTTGAAATCCCACATGTAAAAAAAAATGTTCTTTTCAATAACTGGAGTTTAGACTTTGCCTGGGAGACCCATAGAGGAAAGTTGATGATGCGGTGAACATTTCCGTTTTAGAAGTAACACTGGCACTCGGGAGTGAGGCCTTCCATCATGATCATTAGGAAATGGAACTGGAAGCAGTGAGTAGCAGAGGAGCCCATTTGGTCTTTTTCCGGGCGGTGGATGGAAGGGTGACGGGCTGGGGCACAGTCCTAGTCTGCTAGTGATGTGCTGTGACCTCTTGAATCAGTCCTTCTCTGCTCTCAGCCTCTGTTCCCTTCTCTGTGACAGGATGCCTCCCAGAGCCCTTCTTGCTCTTTGGTTCTTCACACGCCCTTTAGTGAGGTTCCCCCGACCACAGCACCTCCAGCGCAGCTGTGCCTCTCCTGAGCTGCTTCTCTGACTCAGGGATCTCCAATCTGCAACACAGTGGGACCACAAGGCAGGCCAGGCATTGCTGGAATGGTATGCCCCACGTGTCCTTGAACATTCTTCCAGAGGCAGCTCATCACCTGACTTCATTTCATCACATTCTGAAGTTGCCATGATCCAAATAGGGGCTGGCAGGGCCGGATGTGGACCCTCCCCCCCCCTCCCCCTCCACCTACCTTCCCTGTTCTGAGCTCTGCTCCCTCTGGTCCAGGTCCTTCTCTGGACTGCAGTTGTGTATAGGAGGTTTTATGAAGTGCATTCCTGCCAGTACACTCAGGTAGCAAAATCTGTCCAGTACACTCAGGTAGCAGAACCTTTGAAGCTGTTAAAATGCACATCTCCAGAAGGCTACCAAGATGGAAACGCTAAGGGTGAGACCATCGAGTATTCCAGAGCCCCTCAGGAGTGACCCTTAGATGCCTCTGCACCCATCAGACGGAGGCAGGTGCCACCGTTACTCCCAGTAAATGTTACCAAGCCAGGGCCTCAGCCCCATAGAAGCCTGCTGGTCTGCCCACAACAAACCACCAGCCCCTCCAGCTTCCCCAGCAACTCAGGCTGGGAGGTGGCGTGGCCCGTGTTGCGAGGCATCTGGAGCAGGGCAGCCTGGTCTTCTGTTTCTCTAGGGGGCAGCAAAACCCTCAAACCATTCACCAAGTGCTGGTCGGCCATGTGTTTCTCATCATACCACTATTTGTAAAAGCTGCCAAAAGCTAAGACACTATGGGAGACTTTTTCCCCTTAGCTTTATTTTTTAAAGGAGAAAACCACATACAAACACTACAACCATTTTTTTAAATCACATTTGATCCCAGGGAGCATTTGGTGTCAAAATGAGGAATCCAGGAAGTCTCAAGTTGTTTCTAAATGAGACTAACATCCATCCCTTTCCTTAGATTGACCTAGTGAATGAACACTAGGCAAGGAAGTGTTGTGATTAATGCTGGGATTACTGTTGAGGCATTCTGGCCCTTGCGTTTCATCTCCATGGAGTGGCCGAAGTTTCTAGGATTCAGCACTGAGAGTCAGGAGCCCTACCTCTGGTCGCCTCTCTACCAGTGTCTGTTGTATGACCTTGAACAAGCCTCTCTCCCTCTCAGACCCACCTTGTCTTCTCATCTTTAAAATGAGACGGTGACACTATATAGTCTCCAAGATGCCTTTTGGTGCATGTTTCACAATTCCATGAGTTTCTCAAAGTACTCTCCCAGAGCTGGTTGTTGTCCAAATAATCCTAGTACACAGATGCTGTAACAAAAATTCAGGGGGGTAGACTGATATACTCTAGTTACGTGGTATGTCATTTGGTCAGTCAACTAGCAATAATGATTTAAGTATCAACAGGGTTCAGAACACTGACAGAATTGGAAGACAACCTGCATTCATTATTTTTAAAAATGTAGGCCATGCACACTGGATCACACCTGTAATCCCAGCACTTTGGGAGGCCGAGGCAGGCAGATCACGATATCAGGAGATCGAGACCATCCTGTTCAACATGATGAAACCCTGTCTCTACTAAAATAAAAAAATTTTGTTAAAGCCAAGCGTGGTGGCACACACTTGTAGTCCCAGTTACTTGGGAGCTGAGGCAGGGGAATCACTTGAACCCGGGAGGCAGAGATTGCAGTGAGCCAAGATCATGCCACTGCACTCCAGCCTGGTGACAGAGTGAGACTCTGTCTCAACAAAAATGTATAATGATAACTCACCACAGTGAAAAACAAGACCCTCTGGGAGGTAGAGAAACAGTCTCTAGACTTCCACAGGATGGCAGGTAGCTGGGGGCATGAGGTTTGGAGTCAGAGTGACTCAGGTTCAAATCCGTACCACTAGGTTGTACTACACTACAGTAACAAATCAGCCATAACATCCCAGTGGCTTAACAAAACACAGGTTTATTTCTCACTTGAGCAAATTCTGAGTGGGTAGTGTGGTCCTCTTCCATCTTGTAGTTTTTGGAATACATGCCCTCCAAGGCTCCTTCAGCAGGGAGAGAGAGAAGAAAGATCACCCAAAGTGTTTTGCAGGGCCAGGGCTGTGCATGATGACATTACTTTCCCTCCCATCCCATAGGTCAGAATCCACACGTGATCCCAAATTAGGTGAGAGAGAAGCTGGGAAATAGAATTGCATGGCTGTTTAGTGAATATGCATATTCTCTGCTACGGGCGAATGACCTCAAATCTCTAAAATCTTTAATTCTCACATCTACAAAATAAGAACCATGCTGTTGATCTTTTAGGGCTTTTGTAGAAAATAATACTACTGAGCCTAGTGCCTGATATGAAGTCAGAGCTCATTAAATCATAGCTCAAAGAATTAGAAAGAGCAGTCAGTGCCTGTTTTGGGTCTGTCTTCCACGTGCAACTGTACAATTGGTGACCTTCAGTCTTAAAACCCCAGATCCTATGGGATATCTTTTAATGAATAAGCCAGGCCTCTTCCACCTCCAGGGATCTTTTGCTTACACAGCAGAGATGAGACAAACAAGCACACAGTCAAGGATTAGGAAAGTCAGACGCATTAACCTCCTTCTCCTGTGAGGGGCTGGTGACGTAAGGAAGTGGGAGCAATGGAGAAGGGAGAGAGAGAGGAAGTCCTTCCACTTTTCAGCTTGTTAGAAAAAGGAGGGAAAACACTCAAGCTGCCATCAGCAAGGTCATTCCATCAGAACCATCTTTCTTTTTCTCCAGGGTATCTATCCCCAAAACCAGTCTCAGGGCCTGGTCCTCGGTAGGTGTTTCATGACCCTGGTTTAATTGCATGGCAGGTGTCCTTTTATTCAGTGTCCTGGTTGGCTGCGGCTAGTCCCTGAGAAGTCAGTGAGAAGTCAGATAGGGCACTACCATCTGCAATGGCTTTTTCTTTTTTTGTTGTTTTTTGCTACTATATTCTACTTTAAAAAAAAAATTCTGTCCTTTTTTTTTTTTTTTTGGTGAGAAGCCAACTGTTTTACTTCCCAGAATGAAAGTTAAGTGCATGTATTTGAAATAAGATATCTTAAAAACAGGGTGGAGAGAAATTTTCATCAGTTAGATCAGGAGTCAGCAATTTTATCTGTTAAAGGTCAGATAGTCATGTATTTTTGGCTTTGTGGGCTGTTCAATGTCTGTTGCAATTCCACTGCTACACTGTGAAAGAAGCCATAAACTAGTATGTAAATGAATGGGCATGACTGCTTCAATAATATTTTACTTATGAACATTGAAATTTGAATTTCATATTATTTTCACATGTCACAAAACAGTATCCTTCTTTTGATTTTTTAAAGGCATTTAAACATGTAAAAATCATTGCTAGCTTGAGGGCCATAGACAAATAGGGGTCATGGGTCATAGTTTGCTGACTCCTGAGTTAGAAAAATTTATCATCTCTTTGATTATTGTCAGATCACATCAAATGTTATTTCAAAGATGTTTCTGTGAATGAAACACTCTTCTCTAGCCTTTTAGAGGAAGAGAATGTACTTTGCAGCCCACTCATTTGCATATTTAAAACATGGCATAAATATTGAGGTAAAACGAATGCACTTATCCTGTATAGTAGCCTCTCCCAGTATAGTTACTGAAATTTGTGAGGTTAACATCTTAGAGACATGCTTCCCACAAGAACAAAGCTCAAATGGAACACCGCACTATAAAGTCCCAAGGAGTTCTAATGCTTGGGAAACAGGATCACAACACCACAGCCCCCTGAATACACGGTCCTCTGTCCTCATCTTGGATTTGGTACCACATATCCCTGTTTGGCTCACCCTGATTGTGAAGAAATGATCAGATGACTGAAAGTTTGACCAGTTGATGAGATAGAGCAAGACAAAGCAACAAACCTAAATAAGCTGCCCACGGAGGTGCATTTTCTAGGTTTTTCTGTCTTTATATTATCAAAGAGAAACAAACACTTGGCATTTGTTAACAACAATTTAAGTCTATCAATTCTAATAGCATGCTGGATTCTATGTGAGAAGGTCAAAACAGGAAGAGATGACACTAAATTCGCAAGTCTTGGTAGATTACCTAGCATCTTGCAGGAAGCCCTGCTGTATGCCCCCAGCCACAGCAGATGAATGTGATAATTCTGTTTCCTGGGAAGACATGTGCGTGCAGCATCAGTGCAGAGTGCCCCCTCCTGGTGGATGGAGACAGCTCCTCCATGGTGCTCAGTTCAACCTTTAGGGCTCTGGGGCTTTCAGAGTCCACAGTGGAGTTTATGAGAAGCCACACAACGTGGAATTTAAAACCTAGTCTTCCACAGTGAAACTGCCTGGGTTGGAATGCTGGCTTTGCCACCCAGCCATGTGACCTCAGGCAAATTGCTTAATCTCTCTATGCCACCATTTCACCGTGTGGGTAATGAAGCTAATAATAGAACCAACAGAATTGTTGTGAGGAGTAAATGGTGAATACCTGTAAAGGGAAGAGAACGGTGCCTGCTGCACAGTAGATGCTCAATGCAAATTTCCTTTTACTGTTTCCAGAGAAGCAGTGGAGGTGAAGGACACTGCTGCAGGCAGGGAAACCAGGTCCTCATTGTCCCTCCACCTTTTATTAGCCATGGTTTTTAAATCATTATTTATCTTTTCAGATATCCAGTTCCCTTCTGTATAAAAGGAAAACAATAATGCCTTCCTTACCTGACTCATAGTACAGAGCTGGGCTCTTCCAATAGAAATATCTCTGAAATTACACAGCCACCTAACATGGCCCCAGAAGGGACAGTCCTAGCTCATGGGTCAGCTGATGAATAAAAAGCATTAAAGAACAACAAATAGGTTTGAAAGCCTTGTTTGCTTCCAACTATCAAAAGCATCAAAACAAACAAACAAAAAGGGATTTTACTTTTTAAACGTAAAGCAACCCAACAGCCCACAGCCAAAAACTATTCACCAAGAGATTACAAAGGCACACATTCATTGATAATAATGATAACCTGGCAACTGCCCCCCACCTCTACCCACCCCTACCTGGCCATACCCATAAAATGCTTGGGAAATAATATTTATTTGAATTGATTTTCTCATTTTAATGGGACTAATGCGTCCAAGCCATGGGTTCCCACATGAGCAAGTTTACCTCCTTCAGTCTCAAGGCCAATCGTCCTAACTCCAGCTTGCCTCTTGCATTATTCCGGCTTCAACATGAAAGGCTCTGAGAAAGAGAGAGAGGGGCTGGAACATTGCAAATCTATCTCGAAATAAAATAAAATAAAATAATTGAAAACACATGTCCTTAGTTGAAGCTTGGTAGTTTCTGCATCTTATCACTGTACACAAATAATAAGCATGTGAAGGACATTTCAGAAGAGGACCGAGGGTATTCTTCCTTTGGAGAAATGGTTTACTGCTAACATACCTGGCATCTCCATGCTCCCAGAATTATCTCTGTGTAGCCAGAATTATAATCACAGGACTGGCAGTAGATGGTTATTTTAGTTGGTAATGGAAGTATCAAAAACCCTACCTGGTAGAGAGGCAAGCTCAGTGGGAACTTTAATTGGACCTTCTCACCGGTACCTCATTGTTGCTGGTCCCGAGAAGAAGACACATCCTGAGTCCCCTGAATGGCATTCTGGTTCCTTGCCTAGCAGACTGTGTCACCCTAGGCAGATCTCAGCACCTTACTGGCCTCTGACTTGTTCTATGGATGACCTGGTGCTGGAGAATGCCCACCCTCCCTATAGGATGGGGATAAAGACCCCAAGCATTTGTAGATGAAGCTGGAAAGGGAAGTATTGCTCATCATGACATAGCCTTGCCCTTAAAGGAGCTCTGAGTCTACTGATTCACAGAACACTGCATCCTCCATTCCAGGTACCCCAAACTGGCTGCAAAACACCAGGAATCCAACACAGCAGGCATCGACATCTTCTCCAAGTTCTCTGCCTACATCAAAAACACCAAGCAGCAGAATAATGCCGGTGAGTGACTCCCTTCCACCAAGAACCCCTGGCAGTGTCTGTTTGCTGCCCAAAGCATCTTTAGTTTGCCCATGGGCACATCAACTACTCAGGCCAGAGAAGCATCTGTAACCAATATTGCTTGTTATTTGCCCCCCGCCCCCCCCAACACCATCTAGTCCCCCTTGACACAGGCGAGGAAGTTATGGATCCTACTGCCTGGCTGGTGCAGGAGGAAAGGCCAGGGGCTTTGCTGCTGGCTGGATGGGCACAGTTTGCCCTCTGTGCCTGCCTTATTGCACACCACAGTGCACTGCACGGGACGGTCCTCATTGGCACCCATTTGTCCCAAGTTCACAATCCCGCCTGTGATCACATTGGAACAACACATTCCTGCTTCCTTCTGGTCCCTGCAAGGTTTCTCCAGGGATTTGTCCAGAGGCCAAGAGAGAGGTAGCACAGACACTGCCGTGGCAAATGCAGACCTGGGCTGTGTTCTCCCCTTCTGCAGTATAGTGGGCCCTGGAAAGCCACTCCTCAAAGCCTGGCCCATCCCACATCGGGTTCTTCATTTCTGGCATTAGCTATAGAATTTAGGACCTGGTTCTCTTGTGGGGCCCTGTAAAAGGGAGCTGCATCCCCCAGTTAAGCTCTTTCAATCCTTTATTTGGCATTGTCCTTTAAGAATTAACTAAAACCATTGGAATGGAACCGTCCAATTGAGCATGCATAACACCTGAAGAACAGTGTTAGGCCCATGAGGAACAGGCTAGCCATGGCAGTGCCAGCCTGGGGGGCTTGGATTTGTATCCTGTGGGCAATGGCAACCATTCCCTTGCCCTCAGAATGGGAGAACGAGACAGCCTCACAAGCTGGATCACTGGAGTCCAGCACAAAGCCGAGCAGCGTAAGTGCTCCACGAATCTTTGTGAATGAATGAGTGACTGATGCATAATGGACCAAAATGAGGGAATAGATGCAGATGCCCCAGAAGCTCCAAGGATAATAGCATCTCTTTGGATCAAAGCAAACAGAATATGCAGCCATGCATGGTAAAAGACATGAAATCTTCGCAGGAACAGAGTTGGTATAGCGGGAAGTAAATAATTCGGGGTGTTACTGAGGACCCGGATTGTGGCAAGCACAAAACTCAATTCTGGAGGTCCAAAGAAGCAAACACTTCCTCCGTCTTCAGTGCCTGGCAGGTACAGAAGGAAAGGCTTCAATTCAGCTTGATCCAAGAGAGTGTGGAGAGCTGATTAACCGCAGGTAAAAGAACAAAATAATTTTTGTCGAAGGTGTTCAGAGCAGGAAGCATTCGCCACGGGGGTAAATGCATGAAACTCCCTTTCTGGGAGTTCCAACTGGGCCATTAAGATTAAGAAGGAAGCAGTTGGCTGAGGTCATTGAGCGGAGGATGTGGGGAAGCTGAGAAAAAGTCAGGGACAGAGACTGAAATAAGGGACTGGAGCCTGCAGTGCCAGCCTTGAGGGCTTGGGTTTTTATCTTATGGGCAATGGCAGCCATTAGAGGTGTGTGTAGAGATACTGGAAATAGAGTGGCTTCTGGAGAATAAGAAGAAGCATGCAGAAAACACCTCCCATCTACTTGGTGTTCTTGCTTCATTGCTGTTTAGACCCTGTAGTGTGTTAAGTAGTGTCCCCCCAAAGTTCATGTGTAGTGTGGGTGACACAGCAAGACCCCACCTTTACAACAACAACAACAACAACAACAACAAACCTTGCTTTTAATTAGCCGGGCAAGGTGGTGTATGCCTGTAGTCCCAGCTACCCAGGAGGCAAAGATCAAGAGGCTTGCTTGAACCCAGGAGGTCGAGGCTGCAGTGAGCTACGATCCTGCAACTGCATTCCAACCTGGGTGAAAGAGCAAGACTGTCTCTAAAAAAAATTTAAAATATGTATGTCCACCTGGGATCTCAGAATGTGACCTCGTTTGGAAATAGAGTCTTTGCAGCTGTAATTAGTTAAGGATTTGGGGATAAGATCATCTCAGATTTAGAGTAGTCCCTAAATCCAATGGCTGCTCTTCTTATAAGAATAGGAGAGGGGCCCAGTGTGGTGGCTCACACCTGTCATCCCAGCACTTTAGGAGGCCAAGGCAGGCGGATCACCTGAGGTCAGGGGTTCAAGACCAGCGTCTCCACTAAAAATACAAAAATTAGCTGGACATGGTGGTGCATGCCTGTAGTACCAACTTCTTGGGAGGCTAAGGCAGGAGAATGGCTTGAACCCAGGAGGCGGAAGTTGCAATGAGCCGAGATTGCACTGCTGCACGCCAGCCTTGGCAACAGAGCGAGATTCCATGTCAAAAAGAAAAAGAAGAGAAGACACAGAGACGCCAGGGAGAAGGCCACGTAAAGAAGGCAGAGACTGGGGTGACGCTGTCACAAGCCCAGGAACACTGAGCTTTCTGGGAGCTGGAAGAGGCAAGGAAGGATACCTGCTAACACCTTGATTTTGGAACTGTAAGGGGAAAAGTCTTTGTTGTTTTGAGCCACCCAGCTTGTGGCACTTTGTTGTAGCAGTCCAAGGAAATGAATATGGCCCCTCAGAGCCACTATGGGAAAGAACAGTCATTGCTGCTTTCCTGGCTAAGGACACCGAATCAAAGGAGACCGTGACTTGTCTACCCTCAAGGCAGAGCTGGCTCTCGAACCCTCGTTTTCAGACTCCACACCCAGTATCCTTTCCTCTTGGCCACAAATATCTTCTTTCATACTTGTCAGAGTGCCCTCAGAAGGATTATCTCATTTGAGCTTTCCAGATTTTTTAAATTAGAAATGGTATTTACATATTATCCATATTTACAGTTCTCCTATTCCCAAGGCCAAAGCAAGTTTCCACCAAATGCCGCATATCCATTTCTTATAAACTCAGTACTCTCCAATTTTCATTGTTTCCCCTTCTTCTGTTTCACCCTGTTTTCTTCTGTAATGAGACTTGCCCTTGTGACTCCTGCTTCCCCTAACTCATGTGCACATTTCAAAGCTCCAACATTTCTGCTTTACCAAAGAGCCTGTCCCCAGATGTGCTAGTCCACCTTCCTTTTAACAAGACACCACACATTCCTTCCCTGGAACTATAACTTGCCCACGCCCCTCCCTTCCTCTTTACTTGTCCTTCCTCCCACCCAGTACCCCGCCGTTGTGGTCAACTGGGTCCAACAGTTCTTAGGCTCAGCAAGCCCTAGGTCAAGGCTCCTGTGGGGCCTGCCCTCCTGCAGAGAGCACCGTGGCTCCTGCGCTGCAGTCCCAGAGCCCCACAGCCCCTGACCCAGGAGATGTTCCACCCCTCTCTGCTCTGTGGGAGCTCTGTGCCTGTGGCCTCTCCTAGGTCTCTGCAAGAGCATCAGCACCCAGGCCCAGGCCTTCTTCCACATGCCGCCCTGCATTACTTTGTCATTTTGCTTTCCTCTGGATCTTCAGCTCTGTACCTACTTCACCAACTTTCTTTCTTTAGAGAGTTTCTCTTGTGTTTTCATTTACTTTCTCTTGAGCAGAGCCCTCTCTCCCCTCCACCTGCCACTAATGTCCCAGGCCCCATACACACCCTGGCTCAGGTCGTGATCACTTTCTGCCCTCTCAACATGAAAGCATGAGAAAAGCCAACACTGTAGCATGCTTCTCCATGATGGGTCATCTCTCCACTCTTGTGATGACGACTGGAACCACCAAGCAAAATGTCCATTGTTCCACAAAGCCTCATAAGTCCCCGGCTACCACAGTGGAGACCCCATCCATAGGAGCCATGCCAGCAGCACTGGAGTAATGAAGAGAATCATCCATTAGTTTGTACATTCAGTCATTCATTGATTCATTCAACAAACACAAGTTCTATAAAGTGTCTACAAGTCTGAGCTAATTATTTAAAGGGTGCAGCTTATGTGCCAGGTATGGTGCTAGGTTCTGGAGTTGCCAAGGCAATGAGACAAAGTCATTGCCCTTCATGAACCAACTATCTACAGGGGTCAATAAAAACATGCAAACATGCAATTCCAGGCCTGGGTTTGAATCCCAGCACTTCTAGCTGCACAACTTTACCCAAGAGACTTATTCTCTCTGAGCCTCTGGCTCTGCGTCTGTGAAATGGGCTTTACATTCAGTTTCTTTATCTGCCAATTAAGGTCATTAATAATATCGCCAAGTTTGTAACGCAGATTCATCTATTTTATAACTCAGATTCCACACAACCAGAGAGAGCTCAGCCTAACCGAGGCAGCACAAACCCTGTTCCCTTTAAAGGGGAGGCCCAGGGGGAGATGATAGGGAATTGGATCAAGAACCCAGATGGAAGGAGTGCTCATGGCCCTAAGAAAGGGCATCTTTGAGATGGGAGAAAGCAGCACTGCATTTAGATTTGGCTGGAGGGGTTCCAGCTCTGAGCCCTGCACCCACTTTTTCAATCTTGCAGGGAAGAGTTATACCATGGGTTTAGACCTGAAGGTTCATAGAGTGCTAAAGTAGAAGGCTTGAGGGAGGGCCCAAATGTCACCCATGCCCCTTTGGCACATCCTGCAGCATCCGTGTAGTCAACAAGCAGTTAGCTCCATCCTCGTCCTTAATCACGCTCTCTACCCAGCCTGCCTGGCACATGGCAGAGTCCAGCAAGAGGCTGGGCCTCCACCCTCTGCAAGCCAGTGGCCTCCACCTCGAGCAAGTGTCGCTGTAAAACGCCCTTCCCTTCCTGCCACTGGAACACCCCTTTGGCTCCTTGGGTTCATCTCTTCCCTAAAGGGATTTCCTTGACACCCTACTTTAACATGTCCCCACTCTCTGTCACTCCTAAGAGGATCTGGGCTTCTCCCTCTGAATCTTACATTTAGCATTTCTTACCCTCAATCTGCCATTTGAACAGACTCTAAACATCCCTGCAAATCTCTTGGCTTTCAAGAAATTCATTTTAGCTACTTATCCTAATCTAGGCTGAAGGTGCTCTGTTTCACTTTGTTTTCCACACTCTCTCTTTCCTTCTGCTTCAGTCCTAGCAGTGTGTATGGTTTATTTCACATTCTGTGCATATGGCATGTGCCAGGTAATTAACAAATTGATCTAATGTGCATCTTGAATGCTCTATTTTTATTAACTAACTTGAAAAGTCTCCCCCTTTTTTTAAAATTTCTTCCAGCTCTGTCATGTTTCCCTCAGATACGGTTAGTGTCCTGTCAAGAATGGTCAACCTTGTTTTTGGTACCAGTGTCGTATTCTCATGTGCTTTTGCCCTTTTTCTTTTTAGCTGGAGAGGAAGTAGGCATGCATATGCCTGTAGCCTAAGACAAGAATTCAGTATTTCTCCTGCCCTGTTCACACTGACCATCTCCCATCTGTTATCCTTTTGCACAGCCCACTTCCAAAGGACCGTCTTTCCCCTAGTGAGAGGTCTAAAAGGTCCCATGCACAATAGTGTATAATCTGTATCATATGCAGTCTTGGGGCTTACACGCTGTCAGGCCTCTCAGGCGACCTACACTAAATGATGTTTTGCCTGATCTGAATGATTTTAGTCTTTCAAGGCTTCCTTTGAATTCCTTCTTTTCTTCCTCCTTCGGGTCCACTTTTCTCTCTTATTTCCACCTCTGTATTCCTCTGTCTTGGGGGGCCTTTTTTCTATTTTAAAATTTATACTCCACTTGCTCCAGAAAGGCTTTATAGCTACTCACAGGGATGCATAAAGCACGGCAAACCAACAAAGGCCAGAAGGAGGTGAGAAGGAAAAACAAGGAGACTACCATAAAACGGAGCCCGGGGTGAGCTAAAACAGTCGGGGCAGCCCTGGGGCCTTCCAGCGGCCACACATAAGGTAGACCACAAAGTTGGCTCTGAACTTGTCAGCAGACAAAGCAAAACAGGGCCCCTGGTCAGCTGCAGCTTGGTCCTCCTAGAAGATAAAAACAAACCAGCCTCCCAGAAGAATAACAAATATTCCTGCCATGAGCCGCAGGCGCGGAGGAGCTGTGGTTTCCATTTTCTTTGGCTCTTTTCTCCTGTGACTTCTCTCCCAGGCTGCTGCAGACTCCAGGCCCTACTGACTTCCTGCTGCTCTGACTCCTTTCCAACTTCCCCACGTTTGGCCTGAGCTCCTCCGCATCTCACAGCCCCTGTGTTCTCTCTGCACCTGAAACCCACTTTCTTCCTTTTCTCTCCATCTTCTCTGGAAGATTCAGGAGACCTCCCTGCAGCCTCAGGCCTGTGTCACCAACCTCCCTGCTCCTCTCTGTCCACCCAGGAAGAGAGACATAACATAGCCCGCCCAGGCTTATCAATTTCCATCAAGACTAATGGGCTCCTGCACTAAGTGTGCAAAGATGTGCCCCTTTCACTCGCAAGGTTGCACCTAGTTCTCTTATTATGGAAGATGCTGAGATGTCCTAACATACTCTTCCTAAATACTTGTCCTAATAAGGTGCTTCTAACTTCCTAAAGAAAACCCTAAAAATCGTCCTTGGTATCTGTGATGTGCCGGGCACAGTGCTGTGTGTTCAGGGTGCAAGGACCATGCTCAGATTGCATTGCCCTTTATTACTTGTAACCACAGTGGCCATGTTTTCCAAACTGAAAATCAGATGTCTAACAAATTGCCTTCAGTGAAAATAATCAAATGATAAGAAATTGGTACTGTCCCAGGAAATCCAGGACACGTGTCCCCAAATGAAAAGCACCTGGTTAGGGCTAAGCCCTCTGCTTCTCCTTTCTCTCTCCATCCAAGTTCAGATGTGGCTACCAGAGGGCAGGGGAGTGAACCCTAGTTCCCACCACCTCCTGGCCCTCAATTTGTTGCTGGAACAAAAAGGTAGCCATTAGCCACACAGGTCCCTGAGCAGTCTTGGTTCTGTTTCCAAATAAAGGCCAAGGTTTCCACTTCCCTAAGGCTCTCATCAGAGGCTCCTCTTCCTGGAACCTGGAAGTGGGCAGTGTGCTCCCTAGGCTAATTCTGAGAAAACTGCTTGTCCCAGCCACATAGCATGGAAGAACACTCTCGGGTCATTCTTGGAACCTCAGTGAGCTCATCTCAGAATATGGATGCTCATTCCCACTGAATGGGAATGTGACTGAAGGATTACATTGTGGCTCTTATTAGCACAATATCAATGACTGTCATCCTGCCTCTCTCATTTCCTTTCCTCATCTCCTAGATCATTCATAAAAGGCAGCAGGGGCAAGCCAGCCACAGCTGCCTTCCTTGCTCTTTTTCTTTCTTCTTGTTCCATTCAGGCCCAAATCTTCAAATTGCTCCAGTCTTCTCCTTCTAAGAGGTGCCACCTGCAGTGGATCATGCTCCTGGCTGATGCTGCTAGAAAAAGAACTCATCTGTATCACTGGCAGTCTTTCTTTCCCTTCGAGGTTCTCATGGTCTGTGTCCCCATCAACCCATCTCTGTCCTCCCATCTTGCAGACTGCCTGGTAGGATCACACCAACAGGCCAATTCCTGCAGCCTGCTCTGCTCCTCCCTACCCAGGGGTCACAGTGCCTCCTTCTCTTCCCTCCCTTTTAATAAAATCTTGAGACTCGAAGTAAACATATTAAGCAAGATCAACCTTATTTGATTCATAGAAAATTGAGGCTTACACACTTTGGTTCAACATTAGAAAGTGTACAATTAAATCTGTAGAACGGACAAAAGAAGTGAGTATCCCATCAACAGAAAGTACCAAAAAGAAGCTGGATCTTTGGAGGTAGGTAGGAACTGCCTAATCTAAGTTGTCATGGATAGCAAGACACTATTATTTTAAATACTGGCTGGGTGCAGTGGCACACACCTGTAATCCCAGCACTTTGGGAGGCCGAAGCGGGCGGGTCACTTGAGGTCAAGAGTTTAAGATCAGCCTGGCCAATATGGCAAAACTCAGTCTCTACCAAAAGTACAAAAAAAATTAGCCAGGCATGGTGGCATGCACCTGTAATTCCAGCTACTTGGGAAACTGAGGCAGGAGAATCTCTCGACCCTGGGAGGCAGAGGTTGCGGTGAGCCAGGATCACACCACCGCACTCCATCCTGGACAGCAGAACAAGATTTTCTCAAATGAAAAAATCCTCTAAAAAACAACAACAAAAAATGCTATCACTTAAACAAAAGTGTTTTCACTTACACTCTCATAGCTTGATTGTAAGACATCGCCTGATTTCACAGATGTTAAAGGGTGAAAAAACATGCATCTTAGACTTGATGAGATATAATAGTGGATGTTCATAGTCCTTTCCAGATCTAACATTTTACTACTTCCTTGAGGCTATTCAGTGACATGTCAGACTCTCCTTTCTGCTTGGCTTTGAGCTATCCTGTTGGAAAGAAAATGAATCAAGCTCAACATTGCTTCTAATTTACTCTGGGATAGCTGTAGTAGCTCCATCTCCAGTAAACAGCAACTCTGCTCTCGATCCCTCCTGCCTGAAAACAGGTAGCACTTCCTTGTAGGTCAGGGCTTGGCCAGCTTTCTCTGTAAAGAGTCAGATTGTAAATAGTTTAGGCTTTGCAGGCTACATAACCTCTACTAGACTCTGCTGAAGTATGCTGCAGGAATCATAAAGACAGATAAAGCCACAAACAATATGTAAACAAATAAATAGGGCTGTGTTCCAATAAAACACCATTCATGGACACTGAAATTTGAATTTCACATCATTCTCACGTCATGAAATATTATTCTTCTTTTGACTTTTTTCCAACCATGCAAAAACATAAAACACAAAACAATTCTTAGTTTGAGGGCAGCATGAAAGTAGGCAGTGAACTGGATTTAGTCCTTGGACTGTAATTTTCTGACCTCCATCTTCAGCAGTCTGTGGCTACAGTAGCACGTTCTATTAATTTCAGTATGCCTCAGTCTCCTCATCGGTAATATGGAGACTGCAATAGCAACCCTCTCTTGTAGCATTGTCATGTTAATTAGATGAATTAAGGCATATAAATCTCTTAGGACAGTTCCTGGCGTACAGTAGGCACCAATATGTGGTAGCTATTGCTGCTGCTGCTGCTGCTGCTACTGCAGCCATTAATTTCACAAATGCTCCCCCCATCCCCATACCTAGTGTACCCTTTGGACTGGGCAGCCCAGCTTTCCCTGTAATGTGGAAGGATGTGCTGCCCTCTTCTGGCAGGCAGAAGAAGCGGCGCCAGAGCCCGATGGATGATCAAGATTCCTCAAGGCCTGCGGATTTGCAAGCGTCTTCCTGTACGAGGATTCCATTTTACCTAAGCCAAAGCTTAGGAGGTTCAAACGTGGCTAGGTCTTCTTCATAGTTCAAAGTCACCTTCCATCATCCGTTCCCCCACACCAAGGGAAAGGCATGTCCGCCAGGCCTGACGGATCTACCAGAGGTCCCTGGCTACCCTGCCCGATGACAGCTGCCCCAGATGCTTCCTTCTCCCTTTCCTCTCCGCCTCGACAACCTCTAGCCTTTACATTTATGAACTTCCTTGACCTAAGATAGAAAAGTGCTTGAAAGGATTCAGAGCGGCCTGGGAGGGCTGTTCTCCTAGAACTAACAAGCCCCTTATTATCAAAGGCCCTGTGCGTTACCCCAAAGCGTCATGAAAGCCACTGCTGCTGGGGGCCCGTGGGGAGGAGCGTGGGGGGCAGAGACGTGGGGCATTTTTTCCAGCTCCCCAGGATGTGGCGAGCCACGTTTAAAAGAGAGTGTGTGTATTTATTATTCCAAGCCACTTCAATCACAAGGCGCGTCATGCCTTCTTCCCTTCCTCCTTCCCAGCCCCCAGCCCCCAGGTCGCAGTGGCAGGGTCTGGAGGGCCCAGCCATCCAGGCGATGGGTGTGGGCCCCTTCTCATTCTGCCTGGCGCTCTCCCACGGGCCTGGTGAGAAAGCTAAGGCCGTGTGTAAAAAGCAGCAGGAATGTGAGTTCCAATCACCCTGCAGCGTGCTCAGAAACAGAAGTCACTTAAGTGGCAGTGGAGCTCCATGTCTACCCTGTCCGAAACACAGAGCAGTTCTTTTGGGGACAGTCGGGTCCCAGGAAGACCTCCGCAGAGGCCTGGGAGCCCCACAGTGGGCTGTGATCAGGTCATCTTGATGAAGGCTCCTGGGTGGTCAGGCCGACCACCACGGCACTGCGGATAACACGTGACCGTCTCGCCACTTCCTCATAAAGCAGCCATTGCTGTCTCCTTTCAAAAACGCCTCTGGTCACAAAGGGACCCTTTAGGCTGCCTTCCTTGGCAACCCCTGTGTGCAAATAGCCAACTCGGGGTATTTTGCTTGTTGGTTTGCTGGGTTAAAGTTTTGCTTTGACTAGCATTCTTGCAAGGAAAAACAAATACCCTAGGCTCGATGGGACCCACCTCGGAGGTCTGGTGGGCCCTGCACTTGCGTGTCCTCGTCTCCTCCCTCACGGAGGGTCCTTGAGGCTGAGGGCGGGAGGGAGAGGAAGGGGGCGAATGCTTCCTCTGGCCCCTCCCATGAGCCGTGGTGAGATTCCTCCAGAGGGTCTTTGTTTTGGTTCATTATTGAGGTGGATGCTTGCAATTTATAATTTAACAAATCTTGCTCCAGAAACAAATCCTTGGGCAGTTGTAAGGAAGGCGGTTGGTGGCGGTGTGGCCTGTTGAATGGGGCAGGCATGGGGAGGGGGTGGGGGGAGCCCGGCCCTGCGTGGGTGGGCGCATTCATTAGTGGAATTCTGCTGTGTGGGCTCCCGACTGGAGAAGAGCAGAGACCACCAACACCATTCCATGTGGTGGAATTTCCCGCTGTCTGACCAGAATGAGTTCTCCTGGCCTGGCCTGGACGCAGATCAAGACCTGGGGAATAAAGGAACATTAAATAACTGATTTGCACATGAGTTACATGCTCTTTCTCCTCTCCCTACCGTTACCTCATTCTATGCAACTGACACCTCTTGTCTTTGTGCGGTGTATACATGGAGCTAAATACATTTCTCGATCTCTCTCTCTCTCTCCCCCCACATCACACACGCGCGCGCGCGCTTGTGCACACATATACACTTCGTGTGTGTTCTGATATTCCCATGTACTAGCAAGGCCATCACATACCTCCTCAGACAGGCTCATTTCAATTAATCTAAAAAAAAAACTGCTTACATGCAAAATTATACTCATGACGGGACACAATATAAGTCTCATAGCTTTACCACTAAGCACAGGGTATTCAGACCACAGAAGTGTAGTAGTGTGTCTGTGGGTGTGCGTATAGGTTGAAAGTATCGTAGTTGGTTTATACAATTACTACACTCATAACCTCTTGTCTGTAGTCAGGACGTAGATTTGAGGAAGGATTTTGCAAGTTTCTGCTGACCTTGAGGGGAGAATAGCGCTGGGTGAGTTAACCTGTAGAATAGATTCCCTCATTTTTGGTAGAGCTGGGGCTGAAAATGACAAGATGGGAAATCCAGGTGGTGTGCTGAACCTTCTAGCAAAAGCTTCAGTGTTTCTCAGCTTTTAAAGATCGTTTGCTACAAACTAGTGTTGCTGAGACACAAGAATTAAAACCAGGGATTAAATCTAGTCTGGCTTTCTGACTTTATCAGCAGTTTAGAGAGGATAATTTGCTGGGAAAAAGTTGCCACATGGAATTTTCCCTTTAAAACCCCCGGCTTTTTTTCAAATCCTGCTCCGGACCCGTCTTGCAGGAAGGCACTCCACCCCACCTGAAGCTGGTTTCCAGGCTGAGCCGGAGTAGTCTCACAAGCCAAAGACAGGCACAGATTTAAAGCTTAAGCATAAAACAGCACTTCTTTTCTATCCTGTTGTTAGCCAGACCATTTTCTACCTTGCACATACATTTGAATCCCCTGCGGGTCATAGGGGAAGAATAATCTCCATAGGTTCTTGGTTGGAAGGGACCCCTGTAAGGAAAGACAGTTTAAGAAGAGAAAAACAAGCAGAGATGTATTAATATGTGTATTTCATGTAACGAGGAGTTCTCAAATAGATGACTTTGAATTCTAGTTTATATAGCATCTTCATCAAAGGACAGTAAACTTTTAGAGATAGGACAAAGGAAAAAACGGAGTCTCTAGGGGCAGCAACTTGGGGGAAAGCAAATGAATGACAGATAAAGGCCAATTAGCAAAGCTTGTTCAATGTAGACTCCTGCAGGGCCATCTCCAGAAGCATAAGTGTCTTAAGATGCCTCAGTGGGTCTCCCTTGTGGAAGCGGGGAGGCAGGATACATTTTGTCTTTGTAAATCTATGCCCTGCTTTTAGACACGTAGAGGGAGGGCAGAGAGCTTTACTTACTGCCTCTGCTTCTTCTGAATTGTCTTCATCTCAACAATCCCCCCTTAAATGAGGGGTGGCATATCCTGGTTTCCCACAGGGTCTCGTTAGGAAGCAGTTATTGAGGTAGTGGATCTGGGGCGAGGCCCGAGAGCTCCCAGGCGATTCTGACACTGCTGGTCCAGGGCTGTGCTGTCAGGAGCAGGAGTCTGAGCAGCTGCCACCATGAGGAAGCATGCTGGGTGTGCCTCGTTCATCATTGTCACCCCAGACCCCAGCTCAGCGTGTGACCCAGAGCAGGTGCTCCATCAGTATTTGTTAAGTGAGTGAAAAAAACATATCCCAAACACTTTAACCTGCCTCTACCCTGTCTATGCCTTTGCCTGGGAGATGATGACAGGACCTCATCAGAGCCATGGGCACGTCCTCCAGCCAGCTTCTGTCCTGGCAGTGGAAACCTCACCTTTTAAGTCTGTCCCCATGTTGCAGACTCCCCTATGCTCTGACTGTATTTATTTAAAACTTCTCAGTCGCCATTTAAATCCTATGATTTTTCTGTGACTAGCATTGTTTTCGAACTGCAAACATGCAATGCTTTTGTAACCTCTGTTATATGGTGTCAAACTTCATGGTGAATAATCTCACTTGGAACCAATCAACAAAAGCATGCAAGAACCTGAGCAGCTCTCCTTACTAGGATGGTCAGTGTGCTGGTGGGCTTTGCTTAAGTGGCATTTTTATTTTCACCGTTATTTTTATAACTACATTCAAAGGAAATTATATTTGGTGTTAAAGGTGATACTTCACCGAGAGTCAAAAGAGAAAACTCAGAAGGCTAAATTCTAGTGTTTTTTTTTTCAACTAGAAGCCAGAAGTCAAATTATGTTTCTAAGACCCCTGGTGGACAAAGCATTGAATGATCTGGATCAAGGTGAATAAAATAGGTTTCCCTGTACTCCTGTCTAGAACATCTTCCCTTCCTGAACATTCTGGGGAGGGGGAGTGTTGAGCCACGTGATTTCTCAGACCTCCTGCATTCAGCTCTGACTTTGATGGTGTCATGCCCACTGATGTTTGCAATGACAGTTACCATGTTCTGTTTCCATTGTGGGGACCCCAAGGATGAATGTTAGTCAACACTTTGCCCAGGTCTGAAACTGCCTCCACTCTACCTGAGTCATTTGGCAGAGAGGTTGGTGCTGACCTATGCTTCTCTTTTAGCTCTGATAACTAAGTGGCTGGGAGACTCTGTGGGAGTCTCTCAGGCCAAACTAATAGAATCCCTTCATCCATTCTCAAGAGACCACAGGCTACCATTATACAAAGAAAGAAAACTACTGTTGTTCCTCTACAGAGTTAAAGCTTGTTACATAAGTATGTACAGATATAGAATCATATGATTTTAGGGTCCTTCATATTTCCCCTAACCCCACTGAATAATTTATTCTTCTAATAAATACTTATTCAGTACCAGGTGCTGTGCAAGGTGCTAGAATCTAAGTGAAATAATGAGGCTAGGCGTGGTGGCTCACGCCTGTAATCCCAGAACTTTGGGAGGCCAAGGTGGGAGGATCATGAGGTCAGGAGTCTGCGACAAGCCTGGCAAATATAATGAAACCCCATCTCTACTAAAAATTTAGCCAGGCATGGTGGCGCATGCCTGTAGTCCCAGCTACTCGGGAGGCTGAGGCAGAAGAATCGCTCGAACCCAGGAGGTGGAGGTTGCAGTGAGCCAAGATCACGCCACTATACTCCAGCCTGGAAAGTGAGACTCTGCCTCGAAAAAAAAAAAAAGTAGAATAATGAAATATTGGCAATACCTATGTATACTGGCAAATGTTGTGTTTGGCTATTTATAATAGAATCCTGACTACAGTGGCTAAAGCAAATACGTATTTTATTTTACCAGCAAAACCTACATAGCATTCTATTGTGTGCCATGCCCTGTTCTAAGCACCCTTGATAAATGTTTACTTTTAACGGAATTTGCTTTTCTCACATAACAAGAAGTCCAGAGAGTAGAGAGTTCCAGCCAAATGTAGTTGCTGAAAGAAGTCGAGAATTGAGCTGCTCCTTAGAGCTTCTGATTCTCCATCTTTAGTGTGTGACTTTCATTCTCATTTCACAGGATGGTTGCTCCATCTCCAAACATCACATCGACATTCCAGACAATGCTAGCTGCATCTATCTTATCTTTTCAGAAGCCCATTGATTAATTTCTATTGACACCTCATTGGCCAGAACTTGGTCATTTGGTCTTCTGTAGCTGAAATTCTGGGAATCTGGGAAGATGAGTATTTTTGACAGGGTACATTGCCACACTGAAATATATATATATTCTGTAGTGTATGTGTGTGTGTATGTGTGTGTGTATATATATATATATATATATATATATATATATATATACATATATATATATATGGGCTCTGTATTCTATTAGTAACAAAGAAGAGGAGAGTGGATTCTTGTATATAATTCACTTTCAAGTTAAGGTAATTTTTTTCTCTCTCTCTGGTGAAAATACTAGTCCTAGTCATTGCCAAAAATGACACCCTATATTAAATTCTCCTTGGTGTTGGAAAAATGTGAGTCATTTATCCCCTGCTAGATTTCAGGAAACAGAAAGTAAAATTGCACGTTTAATTTCTTGTACACTTCAAACTTTAGAAGATGCAAGACTCATGTAGTAAAAGCTGTGCAACTCAAACACCCAGCGGGTAGCTTCTCCCCACAAACTGTAATTTATGTGCGGGCATGTTAGGGTATCCAGGGAACTGCTCTGAGCAAGGGGGAGGGAGGTCCAGGTGTACATGTAGTATATCTGGGGGATTCTGTGTAAGTATTGGTCACCCCCAACCCCTAAGGTCGCCCCATTTCACATCTGTTATGCTGAAGGCTTTCTGTTGAGGACTGTGGTTCTGGCTATAGAGTCAGAATGAAAGGAACAGCTGAATATCCCTGTTCATATCAGCATTTCAGGGCAGAGGATGAGTCAAGCACCATGTTTACTGAGCAGGTCCAGAGGCAAGAGCCGCTTTTTTCTTGCAGCACTAAGAATTTTTTGTTGCTTTTTTTGTGTGCTTTGTTTCTCATACCTCAGCATCATCATGCACTGCACATACACGCTGTACGTAACAACTGCTTACAGCATGCCAGGCACTGTGCTAAGCCCTCTGCAGGCGATGGCTCAATTACTGCTCCCAGCAGTGCTCTAAGGTATGCCATGTTATGACCTCCACTTTGCAGAGAAGGAAACAGACACAGGAGGTTAAGCAACCTGCCCAGGCTAGTATGTGTCCAAGCTAGGACCCCAGCCCAGGCAGCTGGTCCCACGATCTGTGCTTTTGATGTGTGTATGTTAACATTTAATATAATCCACCATTTAATATATTTGTGGTGCTGAGTTTAACTAAGAGTGTATCATTTAGGAAATGGTGAGCAAATCAGTTAATAATCCAAGGAATACTCATCGAATGACTACCAGGTGTATTTCCTTAAATATGCTCAACAATCCCCACCTTCCCCATCAGGGTCCTCCTCCAGCAATCCATGAGGGGAAAGGGGCACAAAGTTGGCTCACAGTGGGCACTGAATAGATACCCATTTAACAAATGAAAGAACAGGCAACTGGAAGGGAATTTGTAGGATATTCACAGAATTACCAAATCCAGTAATTATTTCGATGTAGCATTGCAAGGGCAGAGAGGCAATTTTTAAGTTTATGAATGGCTCTTATATAAAAGATGTGGCTATTTGAGGATGAAAGGAGACAAAATGTGGTTATTGTACTTCAGCCTAAGTGTTTTGGGGGAGGGAGAATTGAGATAGTCTCTAGGTCGAAACGCTGGGACAGATGACTGATAAAGTTAGAATCTCTCTTGACCAGCTCATTGCAAGTGTGTGAGCATCAGTATTAAATGTAATCTGTGGCCTGATAATTAAAAATAACCTGTTATAAAGTAACCACAAAAAAATCACAGATTTCAGCCTGATTCATTTGGCCAAATAAACTACAATCAACATTAATAGCTTCAGTCAGCATTTATGCTGTTCTTTCTATTAGCACAATGGGTTTTACAATCATTTATGAGTTTCTGGAAAGTCTAATAGAAAACACACCTATATGTTCTCTGTGGAAAATGCAGAATAGGTTTTTTGGGAATTTTTTGTTTGTTTGTTTGTTCAAGGATGGGCCAGAAGGTGTCGCCACTGTCCCATGGCTAAAGTCTGGGCTGGGTTCCCTAATCAGGAACTTTCCCCGATGCTCCTGAGTTCACTGGCTCTGCAGTTTCTTCCCATATTCAGAGTCAGTCTCTCGCTCTCTTTCTCTCTCCCTCCCTCCCTCCCTCCGTCCTCCTGTTGATAAATAAACATTCAGGCAGCTTATAAGCTACAGATGAGTACACAAAAGGAAACTTAAATTCGAAGACCGAAGTGATAATCTTTCTCTTCAAATCTACTGTGGTTTTTAAGACGTTTAGAAAATTATTTGGATCTGGAATCCATACCTCCCTTCAGAGTTTAAGAAAACATTATATTAAAGGCATGCTAAAGTTGTCCTAAATGTTTACCATGCTGGTATTTTAAACATAGCCAAATACTGGCCAAAGTCTCTTGCCTTTAAAAAAAAACTATGCATTGTGTCATTGTTTAGTATAATATTTCTGAACATACAACAAATATAAGAGTGATTTGTGGAGCTGTATCAAATAAAAGATGCTTCTTTATAAGAATCCCCTATAGAACTTGGGGAAGCAGCTATATGGAGAATCTGTGTCTTCCTTAAAGAATTTTCTGAATTCTTTGGAAATATATAAGAAAATACCCCATTCTCCCCGCCTCCTCGCCCCCCACAGGAGAGTGGGCGACCAACGTGTCCTATATCCCAACCCACCATGGTTGTAAGGCTTAAACTCTATCTTTCAAATAAAGAATCATTTACTGGCCTCTTCCTGGAAAGAACTATAGGAGCTTATCATTTAATACATCCTCCCATCTGAGGCTAAGATTCTTTCTAGAACAAACAAATACTACCCACGGCACCACGTGCTGCACACTCTCCAGCCTGGCTGACTCCACCTGAGGGAACAGTGGGGATCTGTTGAAGTTGCCATTGCCTTGTGCTTTCTCATAAACCGCTGTTAGTCTTTCCGCCTTTCCTGTTTTTAGCAGTGCCTAGAAACGGAGGCCTGGGAATTGCCTCCCCCACATGAGCCCCTGGGTCATTCACAGCCAAGGCCAATTTGACAACATCCTCCTCTCTGGCTATGAGGCCAAGTCCAGTGTTCTTGGTCCAATGCCAAAGGTGGACATGAATTCTCTCAACCATCAAACTAAGAAAATCTGACACGCCCATGTGGCCTGGAGAGAACAACGCCAAACCAAAAAGATGCTTCCAGGCAACGTTAGATCCCTAACGTGCTAGGAAAGGCAACAGCAAGCTTCCTCCTGCAAGCAAGATCTCCGGTATTCTCCTTGGACCTAGAACATTCTAGGATGTTCAGATGAGCTTCACTTCAGACACTGAACTTCTGCCCTGAGCTGACCTCTTCTCTCATCTTTCACTTGGTATCTTCTTCCCTTTCATCCTCTCGTAAACCCAAGTTCTATAGCTGTAATAATAGTCATAATAGTTAACTGTAATCAGGTCCCACTGTGCATCAGACACTGTAGATGATGTGAACCTGTGAACGAGCATAACTGAGGCAGGATTCAAACCCAAGTCTCTTATGCTGTAGTGAATATGCCACCGAGCTACTGTGTTTGTTATCAGAAGTCATGGTTCCCCAACATCCCCGACCCAGACTCTCTCTGTTTCTCCCTTGAGGATACCAGTGACATGCAAACATAGCCAGAGGCCCCAGGCACAGCAGAGAGCATCCCATCACACCTGACAGAAAGCCCCCTTCCCATTTTCTAAAACCTTGCTGCCATTTCTGACTCCATGTGGTGTAAGAACCTGGTGTAGACATTGCTTTAAGAGACAAAGGGACCTGAAGATGAGACAAAGGGACCTGAAGGTCAGCCCCCTCTTACCTGCCATGTGTCCTAGAAGGGTCACTGTGGATGAGAAAACCCCAGTTTCCATCTGCTTTATAATTTTGCCTTTGTGGTCATTCATACTCACATAACCTAACTGTAACAGGGCCACTGTTCTGTCTCTTTAAGGACTTTGGCAACTGAGAAAAAGCTACATGACTCATTTCCGGAACCTGAAAGATGAATGCAGATCTTTATGTAAAGTTTTCTAGTGGGGGGAGTTGGGTTACACTACCCATCACAAAGCTGAACATCCTCAAAATCCCCTTAAAATTTCGTTGTCTCTTCTCAAAATTAAGCTCGGTATCGCAGCATCTATGTTTCTGCTTGCTTGGCCTGCACCTGCCTTCTCCCTCACTCTCCCAGCCTTTCTGCACCTTGCTGCTTGGCTCCTACATCCCCCTTGCTCTTGGACCTTTGGGCCTCGTCCCTCTGACCTCTCTCAGCTTCTCTTCCTCTTATTAGAGCTGGGTGTGGAAAGAAAGGCTTCTGCATCCAACAGATGAGTGAGAGGTGATATTTTTCTTATTTTTTTTGTTCCCATCATATTATCGTTCATGTTTTAAACTACCAGATGTTAACAAGTGTGGCCATCTTTGTATTTTCTCTTCAAAAATATGTGATGGCCAGAGACATCTCCGCCACGGTCTTACTCAAATCACTGTGGTACTTTTATTTGGCACCCTTTGGTGATATCAACATGATCTCAAATGAGAAGATGAAAAGTAAAGAATTCTTTCAATGCTCCAGGTATTTCTCAATATCTAGATATTTCTTTCTTCCTAGGTAAAATCCCAATAGATTTCTCACTTTAAACCAGATGTTTTACTGTCACACAGCCCAGTGACAGCACTGGCCCCTAGTAGAGGCAGAGTTGTAAATTGATGTGATGGGTCATGGTTGCCCCTCTACTCAGAGAAAACTCCTTCTAGAATCAATCATGGTCTCTGAAAGTATTAAGAATTCTAGCTGAAACCAAGCATTCATAGCAAAACTCAAATATGTCACCAAATTAGCTGGAAGGTAAGGCATGGGGGAGTCATGAGGGAGTGCCATCCTCTTTCATTAGGATAATGAGAAAAGTTTGAGACACCTGTCAGGCCACGTGAATACCTAAGGAGCAACAGGACAGTCCTTGGCACCCAGAAGTGGCCTTGCAGAGTGAAAGGAGTTTACTTTTAGAATCTAACAGCCCTGTGCTTATATCCTGACTTTGCACCTAAATTATAATAGGGCTAATAGATTGAACACATTTTTCTCTCTGCCATTCTGAGTACGTGATTCTAATCTGCCCTAGGCATTCCTTGGCCCTGGTGAGATTAGAATTTCTGCAGAAGGAATTCTAAGAGAGAAAAAGGAATTCAGTATTCAGCTTCTGATCTTCAAAACAGCATTTTCAACAAGACAGTAGATTTTTAACCCAAGCTATCTAAACTCTTTTATTTCTCAATTTTTACCCATCAAAACTCCTGCCTGGAGGCCTCGACCCCCAGGTAGAAACAGCCCTACTGGCTATGCAGCGAGGCCAGGAGGCTTTCTGATCTGTGATTGATGGACTATTTGACCTGAGAAAACTAAAAGAAAAGCCCACCTCTCCTGGCACAGGGGAGTTGGGGATGAAGAATAAGGGAGAGGCGGGGGGTCGGGGAGCTGGAGCACGTTAGGAGCTCTCTGTGGTGCTTTGCTTGGGTGTCCTTTCAGGTTGTGGAGGGAGGCAAGCAGCCCACCTGTGACCCCCACCTAGCATCCCCATGGATATTCTGGAAGGAAGCAAACAGAAGAAATGCAGAACCTGTATTCACTTTCCAAAGCCCCACCCATAGATTCAGAACCCCCATCTCCCCAGTGCTGCAGGGTCACAGGGGCCTAGTCCCCAACTCCCAGCCCCGCTGACTTAGGGAGAAAAGCAAGAAGGGGCAGGCTCTCTGGGAAACTGAGCATTTCAATGCAAAAGAGACAGAATTCTCTAGAGAGACTATTTAGATTATTACATCAGACTAGGTTATAATCCAAAATGGACTAAATTAAAGTTGTTTTCTCACTACCCAGGGGTTAGGAGCTTGTAAGGAAGACCATAGCAGTTGAAAACAGAACAAGCCACATTTCCATTGTACATCCAGGGGTAGTCTGAACGGTTTAAGGACCAGCTATGTGTGTGCTTGCATAAGCGTATGTGCCTTGGGTAAGTCCAAGACTCAGTTTCTTCATCTGTTGAATGAGGATGCATAATATTTCCCATCTCAATAGCCTCATTGTGTGTTTAAATGGTAGTTACATAAACATCCCTAGCTCACTGCAGTAATTCAGTGAGTGTATTTCCTTGCCGGTGCTCAGGTTCAGGACTAGGGCAATGAAAGGAACAAGGCAGGGCAGAGGGTACTTAGCCCAGGCCAGTGCCCATTAGCCACAACCTCCTTCTCTATGAAGAGTTGAACAGACACCCATCCAGTCTGCAGACGATGGTCACAGGTGGGTTCCTGGTTTTTATTTTGCTGCAATGCACATATAAGAGAAAAACCAAGTAAGAGAAATTGAGTGTGTGGCCACTTGGGCCCACAGAGCTGTTCTCTTTCTTTCAAAGACCACCTTTGATATCTGTTTCTCTACATGTGAATTTTGAGCCCCAGGGGTCTGCTTTGTCTTATGCTCATGAGGACCTGTGCTGCACTGAGCCTGCCAGCAAACCAGGACTGAGCTGTGCTTGCAAGAACTTGTTGGAGGCTGGGTTAGAGTCTTGGCTCCCCAGTCCCCATTCAGCTCATGCCCTGGTAAGAATATATTATTTTCTTAGCTCAAATTGCTGTTTCCAAGTCATTATTTCTCTACGATGAGAAAACAATATTGGGTCTTATGTAATATCAACCTCAATGAATCTGGAAGTGATCATGGAATGGGTGGATTTTTTTTCCTCCTTAAAAAAGAGAAAAATAAATCTGAGATTGTTTGCATATGGCTGAGAATATTTATGAACTATTCCCCTTGTTTCCTCGTCACATACTTTACCCAGTGCATTTGTGTGTGGTACAGAATAAATCTTTGTGGGGAGCAGAGGCAGAGAGAGGAAGAAAGCAGTTAAAACACTGGGTATCAAGTCCCTGGGATGTTAGTGATCCTGAGTTTTGGGGTGCCCCAGCCCTAGGCTCACTTGCCATAGACAGAGGGATAACCTATTTAGCTACTCAGAGGAATTATTTGGAGCCAGACTTTCAAATGCAAACACTGAAGGAATTAACATCTTTTTGTTGCTCTAGTTTCTTTCACATCCCCCTTGTTCCTACCAGAGCAGAAAGTTCAACACAAATGGTTTCATGACCTGCATACCATCAGCAAAAGAGATAATTAAATTCTATGGATGGCATATTGAGCCAGGGTCAGAGGAATGAGTTGGCAGGTGGGAGAAAAAGAACTGGCAGAAAATAGAGTGGGTACTGCCATTTGCTATCTGATAATATGGCAGTGTCTTAGCACACAGGTATGCTGTGTCTATTTTGCTCTGGCTGTGCCTTTCAATATAGCTTGTTACCAAGGAGCATCCCAAAGGAGCTTAAAGAATAGGGCTTTGGATGTATATTGAATAAGTAAGGGAAGCAAATCTCCAAGCTACCAATTTTCCTTTCCAGGGAGTTGGTCACAGATTTGGGGCTTCTTAAATCACTCATTCTCCACTGCACCTTGGGATATTCAGGAATATACTGACCAAGAGTACAGGGCAAGGAAGAGAGAACAGGAGAACCCCACATTTGGTAACACAATAGCAACAACTACCATTCATTGATGTCCTTATATGGGCCAGGCACTCTATTAGACGCTTTCTATGCCTTATCTGAGTTAATACTGGCAGTGGTCTTAACAGGGTGAAGGATCCTTCATCCCATGATTGAGATGAGAAAGCAGAAGCTCAGCGAAGTGGAGGAACTTGCCCAAGGCCACATGTAAGTGCCAGGATCAATGACATTTGTGGGATTTATGGGGCCTTAAGGCAATACCGTAAGTACCAATAAGAAATGATTGAAATCAGGTCCAAGGGCTTGGAAGGGACCCAGGAAAATAAGGGACCTTGAAGCTTAAGGCTCAGCAGCAGTACAGTGAATCCACCCTGGGCAGCATTGAGATTTAAACACAGGTTAGCCCCAGGCCATGAGGTCCCTTCCCTGTTGCCTTGTCTCCTTTTCCTCTACCATGGTTGTCACCAACTGCAGCCTTCACATTCTTGGTCAAAAATACACGAACCCGGCCAGGCGCGGTGGCTCATGCCCGTAATCCCAGCACTTTGGGAGGCTGAGGTGGGCAGATGGCGAGGTCAGGAGATCGAGACCATCCTAGCCAACATAGTGAAACTCCATCTCCACTAAAAATACAAAAATTAGCTGGGCATGGTAGTGCACGCCTGTAATCCCAGCTACTCCGGAGGCTGAGGCAGGAGAATCGCTTGAACCTGGGAGGTGGAGATTGCAGTGAACCAAGATTGCGTCACGGCACTCCAGCCTGGTGACAGAGCAAAACTTCGTTTCAAAACAAACAAATAAACAAACAAACACAAATTCACATGGGGAGACTGACACATGGAGGATACCTTCCAGAACGTGCCAAATTGGAAAGCTCCATGGAATACCGCAGTTGTGACATAAATCAACAATGATTCCTGCCACCAGACTTGAGGCTTTCCATCTCAAGGAACTACCAGAGGGATATACCGAACTATCTTCCCAAGGAACTTCAACTGCTGCTCTAGACTTCCTCACCAAATTTTATGTTATTTCCCAGACTTGGTGACATGCGCATAGACTTGTGCAGCAGCCCAGTCAGGTCTCCAGGGCCATTTGAGATTAGAACCTGCAATGTCTCAACTATCATATGACTCTTTCCCTCAGATGGTATCAGTTGGTCAAATTTTCACAGGTCCAATGTTTGATTCTTCCTTTCTCCATCATAATCAAGATTTTGCCATAATCTCCATAAATGAAAGGGGTAGAGGGATTTGAGCAAGCAAACAAATAAATCACAAGTGCTTTGGGGAGAAAAGCCTAATAAGTATTGTTTAGTGCCCACCTTCTGCCATTGCATTTGAATAGCCTCGCAATCCCATCACAGCCTAGACAATTACTAAGAGGAATACAGCATTTTCCCAGCCCTGCTTACTCCCAAACTGGAAACACAAACCAGATGATGAAGCAGTTCAAATGCCACACCAGGGAGAAGAAAGTATTGAGAAATGATGCCCAACCTCCAGCCGGTTTTCAAGCATTCCAGTAAGTGTTCAATTGATTTATCTTGGGCTGGTGTCATTCCATTGTCTTGAACAAAAGGCCTTCTATGAAAAGACAAAAAGTGGGTCATGAGAGGAGTGGCTCACAAGGCACATTTGGGAAACTCTGAGCAAGAGTACGGTCCCCTTGGCTTTGCCTCCAGAAGGCAGCATCCCCCTTTTATCTACTGGAATGAACTTGTCTTCCAAATGAATTGACTTCCATTATCTCAGTGTCAGGGTCTAAACCAAAGTCTGTATAAACAGCTGCTTGGGATGGGGCTGATGACACAGGTGCAGGGACCGATGGCCTGGTCAGTCATCCCCTCCATGCTTGTCCTTTGAGCTCAAGTAGAAAGTTTCTATGTTAGTGTTCTGTGATTAGAATGGACTGTGAGATTCTGGACAAAATGATTTTCAGTGATGATGGCTTCCCACAGCTGCTCTTTTGGGTATTTTGTCTGCTTGTGTGTATAAGTAAATTATGTGACAGACAATTATTTGAGCAAGACTGTAAAAGCCTTCTGCCACATTATCTTCCTTTGGGTGCTCATTCTTTGACTCATAACCATGACAGCTTTCTGTGCAGCTGGGGATTGCACATTTCTGGTGGAGCCATTCCATTTGAGACAGCAGTGATTTTTAGAACAAGCTTCCCTAGAGTAAATCCAAGTGTTCTTCCCTGAGACCCATCATTTCTCTGGGGGTGACATCAAACGGGGCTGTTCTATTTCCTCTATCAAGTCTGCCTGAAGTCCTTGTCCCCAGCTCTTCCTATGTTAGCTATAGTTAATGCTTCCACAAGGTCTAATGTGTATCTCTGTCCTGGAACTTCTATATAGTTTTTACTTACCTATTTAATAGCCTTTTCTTCCTAAAAATTTAATATGTAGGTTGGTGTGGAATATTAGCAAATTATAAATAAGTAAAGCTTATAAAAATTGGCTAGTATTGGCTGGGCACAGTGGCTCATGCCTGTAATCCCAGCACTTTGGGGGGACGAGGTGGGCAGATCACGAGGTCAAGAGATCAAGACCATCCCAGCCAACATGCTGAAACCCCATCTCTACTAAAAATACAAAAATTAGCTGGGCATGGTGGTGTGTGCCTGTAATCCCAGCTACTCAGGAGGCTGAAGCAGGAGAATTGCTTGAACCAGGGAGTCGTAGGTTGCAGTCGGCAGAGACTGCGCCACTGCACTCCAGCCTGGTGACAGAGTGAGACTCTCTCTCTAAATAAATAAATAAATGGCTAGTATTACTGAACCTGCTGAAGATGAGCACTTATAAAAGCTTTGGTGTATATACTAACTGTTGTATTTCTATATTTATGTATTTTTGTCAAAGCAAAGGATTAGCTAGTGTTCATTGTTTGGTTAGGGTTTGCCTTTTCAGGCCAGTTAATACACTTTTACTGCATCATGTTAATGGTTTCCAGGTATTCTGCAGTGTGTGGAGAGCTGGCAATGTGACGAGGGGACGGGATTCTAGATGACCTACTCCACTCTGAAGCCCCTGTGACTGTGTCCACTGGCAGGAAGTTTGACTAAAGGCCCTTCTTTTACTCTTCCATGCCAGCCCTTGAGAGAGGCCTAACCAAGGCTCTAAAGAAACTGGACGACTACCTGAACACCCCTCTACCAGAGGAGATTGACGCCAACATTTGCGGGGAAGACAAGGGGTCCCGGCGCAAGTTCCTGGATGGGGATGAGCTGACCCTGGCTGACTGTAATCTGCTGCCCAAGCTCCATGTGGTCAAGGTAAGAGCGCTCGAGCCACAGGAGCCTGCAAGATCCAGTTCCATCTTAGGCCCAGGTCACCTGTGTGGATGAGTCAAGGACAGTATCACCTGTCAGTCAAGAGCCTGGACACTGAAGTCAGGTAATAAGGACCTAAAGTCACCCTCTGCTGCTTATTGGTTGTGTGGCCTCTTTGAGCTTCAGTTTTCATTTATAAAATAGGGATATGTTGCTTACTTCAAGGGTTGGAGGAAGAGTAAGTACAGTGTGAAAGTGCTTGGCATATTGTAGGGGCTTAATATGTGTAATAGTTACAATTATCATCGTTGTATACAGTCATATCACTCCAAAGGCCTCTTCCTCATAGGTTTACCCTGTCCACACCCCTATATCTCTATTAAATGCGCCCTCATATGCATGTTTTCTTTGTGTACAGACCCACCTTCTCACTTCCTCAGGTAGGCATACATCATCTTCCTCATTTATCAGATGAAGAGGTGGAGGCCTCAAGAAGCGGTGTTACTTTCTTGCTATCACTGCACTCACTGACCATCTGCAACATTAGTGTGATCCCCTCGTATACAGCAAATCCTGGGAATCTGAGAGTTGGAAAGGACATTTAGAGATCATCCAAAACAATCTCCCACCCCAACCCGGACTACTTTCTGCTGTTTCTGTGACAGACTTCTGTAGCTTCTGAGAACAAGAAGCTCTCTGCCTAATGAGCCAGCCCTACCACATTAGACAGCTCTGATTATTAAATCATCATTCTTTACAATGAGCCCAAGCGTGCCTCCCTGCTACCCATTTGTTCTCTGGAGCAACACAGAACAGCTCTGCTTGCCTTCACCCTATTTGAAGACAATAATTGTATCCCCCTAAGTTCTGTAAATGAGCACTTCTTCCCTCATTCTTTCCTGACACTTGTCAGCCTAGTATCAGCCATACTGTGCTCTACCTTTACACATGCTTATATCTCACTATCTCCGCCAGACAGCAAGCTCTGTGAAGGTAGGACTTTTTCAAAGCATGATGGTGGGCATATGGTGGCCCTTTAATAAATATTCATTGATTGATCATTTGATTACCTAGTGTATGTCTTTATGATACCCAGTTTATTTCTATGCTTCACTGAGAAGACTCACATTCAATCATTTATCAGCTGGGTATATGCCTATTGTTTTTCAGCTCAAGTCCTCAGTCAGAAATGCTATCTTCTCTCCAACCAGAGCATGTACTAACTTGAGTTGAAGTCACTCAGCTGTGTGTACACTGGTGTTTCCATTGGCCTAGAACTGAAGATTGAGAGGGGATCATGCATAAAAATGCTGATGGGATGGGCAAATATAACCTATTTAGACAAAAACATTTTGGATTTGGGGCCAATAGTCACTTGCAGGTCCAGCCAATCTGTGTCTCTTTGAAGTTATTAACTACTGCATGTCCCACCCATCATCCTTTATTCTTCTTCTCCTTAGGAACAAGTACCTCTAAAAAGGATGATATAATTCCAGCTCAGTCACACTGTGTCAGAGTGATACAATGCAAAGATCAGGACACCCAAATTCTAGTCTTGAATCTGCTGCCAACTAGCAGCATGAGCTAGGCCACATCATTTAATCTTTTTGGAATTCATTATTCTTGTGCCTAAAAGAGAATAAGTGGATTGCTTTCCTTTTGCCTTCTTTTCCTTTCTTTCTTCCCTCCTTCTTTCCTTTTCTCTTACTCAAACACATATTGACTACCACCCAAAAACCATTTGTTGAACAAGGCAAACAAATGAGTATCCCAAGCCTTGGGCTTCATCCTGTGATTTCCTCAATTCCTACCAGCCTTAAAGGATTCTGTAAAGCCCTGTCTTTGGAGAAAGTTCAGTGGGTGGTTCACCCAGAGAAGCTAGGGATCAGAAAGAAGGTGGCCAATGAGAGAACAAAGGCCAGTCCTTGACCCCTATCTCTTTGGATTTCTGCTGATCCAGCTTATCAGATCCCACAGACCTGGCAAACCTCTGGAGTTCACAAAGAGCGAAGGGGAAGCCAAGTCAGGCCTCCAGTTTGGCTTTGGTTGCCAAAACTTAATCTGGGCTATGGGAGCTAGCTGTTTTCATATGAAAGAGCAAATTCAGAACATGAGCATGGAAGTCCCTGCAAACGTCAGAGCCCCATGTGCATCCTCACCCTCCTGCTACTCTCATGCTCCTCTTGCCTGGCTTGCTTTCAGGTTTATCTCCATCCCTGGAAGCAGAGTTGCTCTGGCCCAGGCTCTCCATGAGAGTTTGGCTTGAATATTTGTTGTCTGGCTCCCTTCTAGTTCTCATCTTCCAAAGTCAAGCCAGTGTGTGAAGAAATGACCAGTTCAGCAGCCAAGGCCCAGGCTGCACAGGTCTTGGTTGGGAGGGGCATTGCAGGCCTGTCCTTGCCTACTGGGACCCTTGCCTAGCATAGGGATGATGTTCAGTCCCTGAGACAAACAGGAAGGGGAACATCAACATCAACATAAATATGTATTTATAAATTGCATTTCTGCTTTATTGAATGTAACATTCTGCCCTTTAAAATCCTGAAAATAAAATTTCAGCATGAAATGACTTGACGCTACTCTGAATCAGTGTGTCATTGTGAAAAATGTTTTTGGATCCCTTTACCTTATTGTAGACCTTTTTCATCCATTCTGGCAAATTCCAGCCAGTTCCCTTGGTCATGCTGCCACTCCTGTGTGAATTTGTTCTTAGCCAAGACAGCCTCTTCTCAAAAGCACTTGGCCCAACTCAAGGGATCCTCATCTTGCAGTGAACAGAAGGGGACTTGGGAGTTCTGGTGGTGGTATCTTTCATTGTGAGAGCTTTGTCAAAGGACTCAGACTTCATCACCCTTGCTTATAGCTACTTAAGCCAGACAGAACAGTGTGGGGGTGGTTTTTTTGGTGGCCACGCCAATCCAGTTATTTTAACAGAGAGAATTTAAATAAATATGTGCTAAAAAACTGGAAAGGCAAAATATACTAGGAAGTTCCAACCTCAAGAGGCAGCTACTACTCCTAGGCCAGGAGGAACAAATGAAAGAGGTTGGAATTATTAAAACCTGTAAACTTAGGAACTCTGTATATGAGAGGCCCTGCAGAGCTGAACCTGGGTGAAAGTGCTGCTCAGCTGGTGCCAGGGTCCAAGCTCAGGTTGGCTGGAATCCAGCCTCTATCTAAAGCAGAGTCCCTGCTGTGTGCTGGCCTTTCTGTGTGGGTATGAAGAAGCTGGTTCTGTATCAGCAAAAGAGCAAACTGGATTCAGCTGCTGCTACCAGAAAGAACTAGAAACTCGCTAGAACAAGGAAGCTGAAAAGCAGGGGCTTCTCCCTGCCTTCTCCTCCTCCAAGCTTGCTGGCTCTCTCCAGTAACTCTTCTTGGCCAAACCTAACAGGATTCACTGGCAAAGCAGAGATGTGATCTGCTTAGTCCCAGCCCCAGCATCACAAAAAAGCAAATAAAAGAGGTTTGGAGATAAGCAGCAATAGATTAATGGCTGGCACATGAGGGATTCTGAGTAGAGCCATTGCTTTATCAGCTATGTAGGGCTGAGTGGCAAAGTAGAAAGAACTGTGGATTATAAAGCAAGGACTGTAATAAATATGAATAGTTACTCAGTAGATACTGGTTAAATTAATTAATTTCTCAAGTAACATTAAATTACATAGTCTTGTAGCTTCAGTTTGCTCATTGCTAGGGATCTTTAGTCTTTAACATTATTTTATTATGCATGACACTAGGGAACCTTGTCTGATGTATGGATAACTTAAAATTGTGAAGATTAAATGCAACTGTTTATTGAATCCCTACCTCTTTAATTTCCCTTTGTTTTGCTATTCTCATCTGTAAATAGGAATATAATAGACTCTTCCTTATAGGATTATTTAGAGATTTAGGTAGCTTGTAAAGTACTTAAAGCAGTCCCTGGAACAGAGCACACAGTGAATAAATGTTTGTTATTAACATTCCTCTGATCAGCATCATCGAGATTATCAAGGATTACAGAAATGAAGAAGCTGTGATTGCTGTCCTTACACTGCTCACAAAGTAGAGAAAAGAGACACTGAGACAGCAATCATGATTCAGAATAGATTATAGCTCAGCATTGTAACACAAATTCAAGGGGAGAATAGAGGGGAAAAAATGTTCCCAAATGTCCACGAACATGTCTGCAGCAGTGAGTTTTTCATCCATTAAGTCGTCATCGTTCTTCACGTCAGCACAATTTTTGGGGAACTCTGCATATTACCAGCACCAAAATGAAGATGAAAGCCCAGAGCGGCTGATCTGGGGCTTCTCTGAGTGGGAGGATCCCACGATCAATGGGCCCACTCTGAAAAATGAAGCAAAGTAGAGAGGTGATTAGCCAGATACAAGAAATCCAGAGAACACCCATGAGATACTATACGAAATGAACTTCACCAAGGCATATAGTCACCAAACTGTCCAAGGTCAATGCTAAAGAAAAGGCAGCTAGAGAAAAAGGTCAGATCACATACAAATGAAACCCCATCAGGCTAACGGCAGACTTCTCAGCAGAAATCTTGCAAGCCAGGAGAGATTGAGGGCCAAGTTTCAGGATTCTTAAAGAAATTCCAATCAAGATCTTTATATCCCACCGAACTAAGCTTTGTAAACAAAGGAGAAATAAAACATTTTCCAGACAAGTAAGTGCTAAGGGAATTTATTCCCATGAGACCATACTTACAAGAGATCCTTAAGGGACTTCTAAACATGGAAACAAAAGAATGATACCTGCTACCACAAAAACACACTTGTATATAGCCCACAGAAGCTATAAAGCAACTACACAATAGAAACTACAAAACAACTAGCTAGCAACTTCACAATAAGATCAAAACCTCACATATCAATATTAACCTTGAATGTAAATGATTTAAGTGCCCCACTGAAAGAAATAGAGTGGCAAGTTGGATAAAAAAATAAAAGACATTCATCTGCTGTCTTCAAGAAACCCATCTCATATGTAACAACACCCATAGTCTCAAAGTAAAGGGCTGAGGAAAAATCTATTACACAAATACAACACAAAAAAGAGCAAGGGTCACTATTCTTATATCAGGTAAAACAGACTTTAAACCAACAATAGGAAAAAAAAAAAAAAGAAGGGCATTATGTAATAGTAAAGGGGTCAATTCAACGAGAAGGCTTAACCATTCTAAATATATACACACCCAACATTGGAGCACCCAGGTTCATAAAACAAGTACTTCTAGACCTATGAAAAGACTTAGACAGCAACAACACACAATAATAATGGAGGACTTCAACACCTCACTAACATTAGACAGATCATCGAGGCAGAAAACTAACAAAGATATTCTGGACTTAAATTCTACACTTGACCAATTGGCCCTAATAGATATCTACTGAATACTCCACCCATCAACCACCAAATATACATTCCTCTCATCTGCACAGAATACACTTCAAGATCAACCACATATTGAGCCATAAAGCAAGCCTCAATAAATTCAAAAAAATAGAAATTGTATCAGTCACACTCTTGGACCACAGTGGAATAAAAATAGAAATCAACACCAAGAAGATTACTCAAAACCGCACAATTACTTGAAATTAAAAAACTCACTCCTGAATTACTTTTAAGTAAACAACAAAATTAAGGCAAAATTAAAAACATTCTTTGAAATAAATGAAAAAGGCACAACATACCAAAATCTCCAGTATGCAGCAAAAGCAATATTACAAGGAAAGTTTATAGCACTAAATACCTACCTCAAAAAATTAGAAAGATCTCAAATTAACAAAGTAACATCACATCTAGAGGAACTAGAAAAACAAGAACAAACTAACCTCAAAGCTAGTAGAATAAAAGAAATAACTAAAATCAGAGCAGAAGTGAATGAAATTGAGACCCAAAAATTTATATAAAGAGTCAGTGAATCCAAAAGTCGGTTCTTTGAAAGGATAAACAAGATTAATAAACTACTACTAGATTAACAAAAAAAGAGAAAATCCAAATAAGCACAGTCAGAAATGACAAAGAAGACATTACAACTGATCTCACAGAAATACAAAAGATCCTTAGAGACTATTATGAACACCTCTATGCACATAAACTAGAAAATCTAGGGAAAATGAATAAATTCCTAGATGTACATTTTTCATTTCCCTTGGAAACTGAAACAAGACAAGGATGCCCACCCACTACTACTCAACATGACAGTGGAAGTCCAGAGCAATCAAGCAAGAGAAAGAAATAAAAGGCATACAAGTAGGAAAAGAAGAAGTTAAATTCTCTCTTTACTGATGATGTGATTCTATTCCTTGAAAACCCTGAAGACTTCACCAATAGTCTCCCGGAACTGATCAACAACTTCAGTAAAGTTTCAGTAAACAAAGTTAATATCCCAAGATTGGATTGGGAAGAAATTGAAACCCTGAACAGACTGATATTGAGTTATGAATTGAATCCGTAATTTTAAAAACCTACCAACCAAAAATAACCCCAGACTAGATGGGTTCATAGCTGAATTCTATCTGATGTACAAAGAAGAACCACTACCAATCCTACTTAAACTAATCCAGAATATCAAGGAAGAAGGACTCCTTCCTAACTCATTCAGTGAAGCTAGCACCACCCTGATACCAAACCTGACAAAGACACAATGAAAAAAGAAAACTTCAACCCAATATCCCTGATGAATATAGACACAAAAATCCACAACAAAATACTAGCAAACCAAATCCAGCAGCACATCAAATAGTTAATTCACATTAATCAAATAGATTTCTTCTTAGGATGCAAGGTTGGTTCAACATACACAAATGAATAAATGTTATTCACCACATAAACAGAATTAACAAAAACCATATGATCATATCAATAGACAAAGAAAAAGGTTTTGATAAAATTTAACATCCCTTCATGACAAAAACCTTCAAGAAATTAGGCATGGAAAGAACACCTCTCAAAATAATAAGACCCATCCATCTATGACAAATCTGCAATCAACATCATACTGAATGGGCAAAAACTGGGATCATTCCCTTTGAAAACTGGAAAAAGACAAGGATGCCCACTCTCACCACTGCTACTCAACATAGTAGTGGAAGTCCTTGCCAGAGCAATCAGGCAAGAGAAAGAAATAAAAGGGATATGAATAGGAAAAGAAGAAGTCAAATTCTCTCTCTTTACTGATATGATTCTATTCCTAGAAACCCTAAAGATTTCACCGAAAGGCTTCTGGAATTGATAAACAACTTCAGTAAAGTCTCAGTACAAAAAGTCAATGTGCAAAAATCAGTAGCATTTCTGTGTGCCAAAAAACATTAAAGTTGGGAGCCAAATCAAGAACATAATCCCATTTATAATACCTGCAAAAATGAAATAAAATAAAATATCTAGGACTACATCTAACCAACGAGGTAAAAAAAATCTCTACAAGGAGTACTATAAAACACTGCTGAAGGAAATCACAGCTGACACAAACAAGTGGAAAAACATTCCATGTTCATAAATTGGAAGAATTAATATTGGTAAAATGGCCATACTGTCCAAAGCAGTATGCAGATTCAATGCTATTCCTATCAAGCTACCAATGTCATTTTTCACATAACTAGAAAAAAAATCTATTCTAAAAATTCATATGAAACCAGAAATTATCCTGAATAACCAAAGCAACCCTAAGCAAGAAGAACAAAACTGGAAGTATCACATTACTTGACCTCAAACTGTACTACAAGGCTACAGTAACCAAAACAGCATGGTACTGGTACAAAAACAGACACATAGGCCAATGGAACAGAACAGAGAGCCCAGAAATAAAGCCATACACCTATAGCCATCTGATCTTTGACAAAGTTGACAAAAATAAGCAATAGGGAAAGGACTCCCTATTCAATAAACGGTTTTGGAATAGCTAACTAACCATATGCAGAAGAATGAAACTGGAGCCCTATCTTTCAACATATACAAAAATTAACTCAATATGCATTAAAGATTTACCTCAACTTGTAAAAATTTTAGAAGAAAACCTAGGAAACATTCTGTACATCAGTCTTGGGAAATAATTTATGATGAAGTCATCAAAAGCAATTGTAGCAAAAATAAAAATTGACAAGTGGGACCTAATTGAACTAAAGAGCTTCTGCATATACAAACTATCAACAGAGTAAACAATCAACCTACAGAATGGGAGGAAATATTTGCAAACTACACACCTGACAAAGGTCTAATATCCAGAATCTATAAAGATCTTAAACCATTAAATAAGCAAAAACCAAATAATCCCATTAAAAAGTGGGCAAAGTCACGAACAGACACTTCTCCAAAAAAGACATAATGAGTGACCAACAAACATTAAAGAAAATGCTCAGTATCACCAATCACCAGAGAAATGCAAATCAAAAGCACAATGAGACACCCGCCTCACACCAGTCAGGAGGGCTATTGTTAAAAAGTCAAAAAACAACAGATGTTGGTTCATCTGTGGAGAAAAGGGAACACGTATACAATGTTGGTGGGAATGTAAATTAGTTCAGTCACTGTGGAAAGCAGTTTGGAGACTTCTCAAAGAACTTAAAACACAACTATCATTCCACCCAGCAATCTCATTCCTGGTTATATATCCAAAGAAAAATAAATTATTTTACCCCCCTCAAAAAAATTGCATTCATATTTTTATCACAGCACTATTCACAATAGCAAAGACATGAAATAAATCCACCTGGGTGCCCATCAACAGTGGAATGAATAAACAAAATGTGATACATACATACCATGGAATACTACACAGCCATACAAAAAAAAATCATGTCCTTTGCAGCAACATGAATGCAGCTGGAGGCCATTATCCTAAGCAAACTAGTGCAAGAACAGAAAACATGAAACTACATGTCCTCACGTACAAGTGGGAGCTAAACAATAAGTACTCATGGGCATAAAGACGGCAACAGTAGATACTGGGGACTACTTGGGGGGAGGGATGGAGGGGACAACTGTAGAAAAATTATGCTCATTACTTGGGTGACAGGATCAATCATACCCCAAACCTCAGCATCATGCAATATACCCAGGTAATGAGCCTGCACATGTACCCCCATGTATACCTAAAAAAGAGGGAAGGAAGGAGGAGAAGGAGAGAGAGAGAAACAGAGAGAGAGAAAGGAAGGGAAGAAAAGGGAAGGAAGGACAGAAGGAGGGAGGGAGGAAAGATGGGGAAAAAAAGAAGAAAGAAAGGAAAGAAGAAAGGAGGAAGGAAGAGAGGGAGGGAGGGGAGTCGGAAGTGATACTACTCTCTTGTTACCCCTAGCCTAGCCTGGAAGGATTAGAGGAGGACCAGCCAATGTAATGCACAGTGAAAACGGGGGGTCCTGTTTAAAATTTTTTAAGAATTTCTCCACATTGACTCCAGAGCACTAAATCCAGAGCAGGGCTCTTCTGAGTGCAAGGTGAGACTGCACAGGTCACATGTCCGCGAAGCTGCCCCAGCTAGAGAGACGTCATTAAAGAAACCACCCTGCTCCCACCCATGAAGAAAATGCATGCAAATGGGCACAAGCTAGGTCTCAATGAATTATAATAATAGTTGACGTTTATTGAGTATTTACTATGTGCCAGTAAACATCTGATGGCGTATTAACTAATCTATTACTCCAAAGTAGGTTTTATTATTACCTGCATTTTAGAGATAAAGAAATAGGAGCTCAGAGAGGTTAAGTAACCTGTCCAATGTCGCATAGCTGCTAAGTGGAATCAGATTGCAAATCCAATCAATTGAGATCACTATACTCCTGTTTCTCTCAACACAAATACCAGTTCTCCAGAACTCTCCTAGTCCACATCCCCCCGAGTGTGACAAACCAGGGAGAGAACAGGATTACTATTCACTTACTCTTATGTCGTAGTCTGAACCTACATATACATTCCAATATCTAACTTGCTTTTAATGTTTTTTTTTTCCTTCTATAAAGAAGGATGCCATGTAAAACAAAGTGGATAAGAGAAAGAAGGAAAGAAAAAAAATCTGTTGATAATTCTATCAATCAGACGTAACCACTGGTAATCTATAGGTATCTAGACATCTAGTAATGATATCTATTTCTCCAAATGCATTATTCTTGCACTTTAAGTGTAACAGTCTTTCTGGAAGAGTTTTCCAGATCACTGGATTTTCTCAGCGGCATCATTTTTAATGTCCCTCCACTCTGCCATTGTATTTATGTAAGATAATGTATGTATTCATTAATGTAAGTATTGTTGGACATTGGTGCTGTGCATCATTTTTGTTATTCAAGATAGTTCTGGGATCATAATTGTGTAGCTAAATCTTTGTTTCCATCCATGATCATTTCTTAGGGAAAAATTCCTAGAATTTGAAACACTAGGTCAAAGGGCAAATTATATTTAGTTAAGAAATTAAAACAAAAAGAAGACAGCACTGCCACCTTGCATTTTAAACATACTGCTGATGGCCCGTGGTGATACATGGAGGTTGCCACACACACTGGGATGGCCATTAACACTTTCTAATGATTTGTTTCATGCCTTCACACCATCTCTGTCCTGCCATCTCTGTTTTAGATCGTGGCCAAGAAATACCGCAACTATGATATCCCGGCTGAGATGACAGGCCTGTGGCGGTACCTCAAGAATGCCTATGCCCGGGACGAGTTCACCAACACCTGTGCAGCTGACAGTGAGATTGAGCTGGCCTACGCCGACGTCGCCAAACGCCTCAGCCGGTCCTGAGCATAGCCATTTTCCCCCGTCCCCGCTGCAGAAGGACTCAACCGCTCCTCTAAGACTCCAGCTTCACACCCTATTCCTCACTGCCCTGGGACGCACTTTTTGTAATCAAGCCTTATCTTGCTGGCATCGTGGGAACTCCAGCCTGCTATCTTTCATGGAGGTCAGCACCATCGCTGGCCTCCTCACATAGGAATCTAGCCGAAATGATAGACACAGTCCACCTCTCAGTCTGCCAGTCTGATCTGGGCTCGGCGTGTTTGGGGTCAGTCAGAGCTGGAGAGTCCACATATGGGATCACCACTGGCTCCTTCTGCCAATATCAAAATACCTTCTCAGATGCTTTAGAAACATGCAACACCAGCTGCTTTTCTACCCTCCTCTCCATCCGTACCTACAAGACCAAGGACAAATACCATCTTCATCCTTCTCAGAAAGAGATCCATTGCCCCATTAGGGGAGACAGAGGGTGAATGGAGGAGGATCGAGCTGGCTATGGACTTGGGTGTTTGGCAAACACAGCTTCGGTCTCACTACTTCTCACACTCCTGTTATTGGGCACTAAGGGACAGATTGGAAAGTCACTTGAGACACACTCTCAGTTCGCTGAAGTGCCAGGAGTGCTCCGCTGCTGCTGTGCACCTGGCCCATGCTGTCCCTGGCTTCCATGCTGTCCAGGCCCTGCCAGGAAAGGAAATTGGCACGCAATCCTAAACTGCAGTGACTGGGCATGGGAGGGGGGGGAGCAGTGTTGATGCCAAAAGGCCCACGGGGTCTACCAGCCACGGGGTTTGCTTGCTTAGTTAGGAGTAGTTGTTTCAGTGGTGATTACATGCCTGGGTTTGACTGTGCTTACCAATGAGTGGTTTTTGATCTATGAGAAAGTGGATGGGAGTGGGAGGAGAAGGGATGGGTGAAGACAAAGGAGTTCTTTATGAGGCTCGATGTTCCCTGGTAAACTTAAAAGGCCTTCTCTCATGATCTAAGTCTCGGACTGGTGGTGTCATGTAACTGCTAACCTTACAGTAAAAACCCAAGAATGGGCCAAAAATGTCTTCCCGGTTTCTCCCAGCTGCTTCTGGAATGCAGGTCTGTTGACTGGGTGCTCTCCAGCAGCTGCTCCTGCCTGATTCGTCTGCAGCCTCTAAAGGGTGAGAGCCACATTTAGGATGTGGCCTGATCATGGACCACCTTAGGAGGAAAGTCTATGAGCTTTTCTGACTAGGAAACCATGTGGTTTGAACTTGAAGAAAAATATAGACCCATCTGGGTTAATTTTCCTACAGTCAGATTCAACTGCCAGATTTAAAAAAAAGAAAAGAAAAAGAAAAAAATTTAAGCTAGTATTTCACTGTTTTGTCATTGTCCTTGAGTTTCACCTCCTAAAAAGCTTACTCGGCCCGAGCTTGGGGACCTGGGCAGAGGAAACCAAGAAAAATGCACTCATCAACTACCTCTCCCAGTGAACGCCCAGTGAGAAAATCCATTTGCCACAGGCCCTTGCCTTCAACAATCTCCCTTCTATAGCGTTCGCTGGGAAAGGGTGAGGCTCCCAAGTGCCGGAAAGCCCCTGGACTTGGCTCATTTCTCAACGAGGGCAGGACAGCAAGGGTCCTTTCCATTGAAACATCAACAAATTATAACCCAAGCAATCCCCGGACCTACCTGCCTCCAGGGATCTCTGGAGAAAAAAAGTGACCCATTGATCAAATCAGAGGAGAGGAAGTAGGAGGTCTCCCGGAGCCCATTGAGCAAGAGGAACTTTCTCAGCAGGACACTTCATAAGCCTGAGAAAGCTTTGAAAAGGCAGAATGAGTTGATTCATTTCCCCTTCTAAAGGAACCTTTCCAGGTCTCCCTGGAAACTTTGCCCCTGGAGATGTTTAACAAGGAGAACTGGTGAGGAAACAGTCCCTTTTACTGTAGGGAAAAGCCCCAAACTGGTCTCCTGGGGGAAGAGGGCTGGAATGATCCCCAAGGCCTTTTAATTAGTGTGAAATCCTGTTGTACTCAGAAACCCTTCCCCGAATTTACAGCACAGGCAAGATGACCTAAGGGGCAGTTTACTTCCCTGAGATCCACAGTTGGGCTGTTCTGGAAACACATCTGTGAATGGTAGCCAATTGCCGCAGAGAAAACAGAACCGAGCCTCCAGTGAGGTAGCTCCACCCCAGAGAAGTCTGCAGAATTCCAAGGACTCGGATTGGATATTCAGAATTCAGCAACTGGCAAGTCCTTAAAAACAAACAGGCCAAACCAAATCAATATTGCTGTTTCTAGATGTCTCTTCCATGGTTGAGTTAGCTTTACAGACATAAATATATAAAGGCACCGAGGTAGGGTGTTATATGATCAATTACAGCCATTTGAAAGAGAGGGAGGAGTTACAGAAGGAAGGTGCTTCTGGGTACTTAATTCAGAAATATCTTTATATTTCAGTACTGGATTATCATATAAGGCAAGTTACTTTGGACTAAGAGTTATGGTGTCTTACGACCAGATTTATTATAGTATGTTAAAGTAACAATAATATTAATATGACCTTTTAATTTTTTTTTTCAAAAGAGATCTTTCTCCAGATGCTTCAGCCCATCTGGACTTCTAATCATATGGGCAGCACGTCACATCCCAGCAACAGTGTGGTAAGGTCCTTGGGTGTCCCACGAACATCTCAGGGAGCACAGGAGGGTCTGCACTTGGGACCCCACACTACACAGATATAGGGCAGGAGGTTTCCTTGTCATTGGCCCTGAATGAATATGAATCGCTCAGAAAGCATTTTGGTGGCACAGAAAGGGGATGTATTTGTGTTAAGATCTTATTTTATTTTGTATTTATTTATCTCCTTTGAGTTGCACAGCACTATTGGGGGTGGGGGGAACAGGGCAGTGGGAGGCGAAGGCAGAAGCAGGAGTCAGACTCAGAATGACTGAGTTGAATTCACCAGCTATTCAGCACTGCCTGTATCTGAGGTTGGCCCAGAGAGAAGGTATTGAGTAAGATTTTAATAACTATAAAAAGTAAGCTGGATAAGTAAAATCATGATGGATCCAGAGCATAGTTTCTTCAACTCCTGATAAAGAAAGTCCAATGCTTGATAAATTCAGAGTCACAGACATGAGCATGACTACAGTCTTTTAAACAGGAGGTAGAGTGACCTAGCACCAAGCAAATGAGCTGAAATGTCGGAAACACAGTCCATTAGCTTATTTGCCCACACGATCCCAAACTAGTTTTAGCTTGGGATATGGTTCTGTCCTCAGCATTCTCTTCTTATGCCCGTGGGGCCAGCGAAGCCTTGATCTTATCTAAAAAAAGTCCACACCAAGAGTGAGGTTTCCCAGGCTGCCTTTTCAGGCCCTTGTCAAATGAAACAACAGAAGCTTTTCTCAGTTCTGTGCCCGATGGCCACTCCACAGACAGACAATACCAAGCATGTTAGAACTGTCATAAGATAGATCGTGCCTGGAATAGATCTTGGCCATATGAGAATCCCAGAAATCAGCAACGCCTGGACAAATAGAACGAAGAGGGAGGCAGAGGCAGGAAGGCGGCAGGAGAGCTATCTAGTAAGGAGTTTAGCATCACTGTGAGAGTCTCTGTCTAAAATTAAACTGATCTAGAAGCAGCAGGTAGGTATCCAGTAGGTACTTCAGTGACTCGTCTCAATTTCCACCTGGCCAGGGGCCATCTCAACTGCACAATCAATCAAGATGCTGGTGTCAGCCTCCTTGGAAACAGGAAACGTTAACTCGTGGTTAAAACTAAGTTCAATGATTCCCAAGAGATCACTTTCTTAATTTTTTTCATATGACATTAAAGAGAATCTTAAGAAAGCATCAGAGAAAGACGTGTGCATGTGAAGCACCCTGATTCTGATGTTAGGAGGACTTAAGTGAACAGGACCTGCTGCACGCAGTCCCGCTGTCTTCTATCCATTGCTCTTTATCATTCAAATCAAGCAACATGTGCCCTCCTCCTCATCAAAACACATTCTTCTCCTTTGTCAGTATGCTTCTCCCAGCTTAGTGTCAGGATACTTGCAACTCATAATTATGTATGATCCAAAGTGTGTATAATTTCATTTAATGTTATTTAAAGAAATAGATCCGATTCCCTTCTTGCAACCAAAAATAAATAAAATACATTGCCTTGATATAAGGTTTGGGCTATTCTGCGTTTCTATAGAAGCAATCTGTTTTTTGGTAAAATGTACTTTCAAGGATCCAGTCATCTAAAGTATTTTATGTAGAGTTAGAGATTTCATAATATTGCCTATACATATATTTAAAATATAAAATATCCAGCTGATGTTCGAATTTGTCTTACTTTCCTGGCCACCTCGTTGGTTGTCCCATCTTATAAGCTGGGGAGTTAACTAGCTTAACAAAAGATGCTTAGCTTTTATAAAAGAGCTAGCATTTCATTTTACAAAGACACTCCAAATGATGGTTACTTGATTTTCTCAAGACCTTTAACTGTGGTGATGAAATAACAGGACTTGTTTTCAAGCCTTAATAAACGGAAAAAGCCTATGAATGAAGATACAGCTGAGTGTTTTCCTCATGAATCTGAACCAATTACAAATTTGTGTTCCAGTCTTGATTGGTATTGACTGATTCAAATAAAGTTGGTTTATTTTCAAATATTATGAAAGTGGTCATCTAACTTCTTACTTGAGGTGGGGATTTCCTATGCTGTTTTAGTTGACAAGTATGAAGTACCTTTTTTTTCTAAATAAAGGTTAATTTATTTTCTCATTATAAAAGAAAATGTTTATTCTTTTTAAAAATCAAAAGCACATCTGGATAATTTTTGTATTTTAATAGAGACAGGGTTTTACCACGTTGGCCAGGCTGGTCTCGAACTCCTGACCTCAAGTGATCTGACTATAATCTCAGCTATTTGGGAGGCTGACAAAGGAGAATTGCTTGAACCTAAGAGGTGGAGGTTGCAGTGAGCCGAGATGGCCCCAGCCTGGGCAACAGAGCAAGACTACCTCTCAAAAAAAAATATAAAAAGCAAATGAAAAGTGGAAGAAGAAAAGGAAAGGCACAAAGTTTGTGAACCAGCCACTCTAAAAAAAAAAAAACTTTTTTTTGCAAGGCTAAATGAACATTATTTCATAATACTTGAGTGAGGTAAAAAATTATACTGATGCCCTTTCAGTGTTTTATATTTCCCATCTGCATTGTCATCCATGGCAGTAGATCAACAGTGACAGTCCAGGTATGATTTAAATAATTCCTTAAAATATCATTTTTCTTGTGCCCCGAGCTCTCTGTTGGCTCTCAGTGGCTTGTGTAGCCTTGTCAGCATTCCTGAGCTGAAATCTCTGCTCTCAGCACCACATACTGACTCTGGATTCAGGTTCCCAGAGTCCTCAGTAAGCTCTACCTAAAGCCAACATGACATCTATGGGCATTCACATTGCTAAAGAGTACAAAGTTCTCGGCTGTCTCCTGGTCCTCTAGACTCTGTCATAACAGCTCTTCATTACCTTGGAAGAGATGAAACAGCAGACCCAGGGGTAGGTGCTGATGGGAGGGGCAGTCGGGGGCTCAGGGAAGGTGCAGCAGATGCAACTGGTAGTCGCCCCACCATCCCCACTCCCATCGTCCACAAGCAGAGCTCTGATTGGGTCAGGAGTCCACCCAACTCCTCCCTACTCCCCGACTCTACACACACACTCCCACCCTCAGATAACTGGAGCAAGCATAATTTCATTCCCAGTTCCAAGGGTAAATCACAAATGGTCTGGGCCATCCTGCTGGCTGTGGTTGGTTTCAAAGTGGGCTCCTGACCAAGACCCACCTGGTATTGTGATGGCAGATTTGCTCAGGAATTTCTGAGAAAGATTCCCTTGTTCTTAAGAAAGTGACTCCTTAGGTCACTGCTTCTGGATGTGGGTATGAAGTCTGGAAGTGCTGCTGCCCTCTGGGGACTGTGAAAGGGTAGCAGCCTCAGGGCAAAGGCAAGGTGCTGCAAAACGCAGCAAGAGACAGAGACAGAACTGGGTCCTTGATTTGACCACAGAGTTGCTAAATCAACAAACCCTGAAACTGGTCCTAACTCTGGATTTCCTGTTCTGTAATTCATCCCAGACTTTTTGAGGGTGGTTTTCTTTTTCTCCATGAGTGGCCCAAGGCATTCTAAGTGGTATATTAGCCAAGTTGGTCTTGGTGGCTGTTTTTTTTTTTCAATAGCCAGTTAGATCATCAGACTGTTCACCCTGGAGGCCTCCCAGTCTTCCACTGTGTAAATGTAGGGCATGTGTTCTCCAGGCTGACCAAGAGCTGGGCGCATGGGAGGGAGACTTCATCTCTCTGTGTCTTGGTTTCCTTACCAGTGCTATGAAGAAACCGAGGGGCACAGGATGACAGTGATTGTGCCTGACATTGAGGAAGACTAGGTCCTGTTCCAGTGAAGGTTCCAAAAAGTAACACTGGAAATGAGAGTATCTCATTATACTCAAAGGTGCCGTAAGCTGTGCTTCTTTTATTTCTATGTCTAGTAGCTTACCCACCCAGAGTACCCAGCAAGTTTTACCTTGTAGAAAAAGGCATGGAGTATTAGACTGGATAGGTAGGAAGCTCAGGATTGAAAACAAAGAAACCAGAATTCAAATCCTAGTTCCATCATTAAATTACTATGTGACCTTGAGCAAGGCTCCATTCTGGGCCTCCGTTTCCTAAAGGGAGTTATGAAGGCACCCTGTCTATGAGATTATATAATCTCTGATGAAGAGTACTTTTTGGCAATAAAGAATTATTATTATTTTTTTTTGAAAGAAAGAAAAAGAGAGAAAAGAAGAAAGAACGAAAGAAAGGAAAAAAAAGAATGAAAGAGAGAAAGAAAGAGGAAGAGAAAGAGGGAGAGAGAATGGGATTCTTTTCTATTGCCCAGGCTAGAATGCAGTCTAAAAATAGGCATTAAAAATTATTTTAAGTGGAATGACATTTCAACCAATTGGAATGTTCAATCTACTGGAAGGTCTCTCTGTGATCTTCCTTAATAAAAAGAAGCCGATAACCAGAAAATACATGGCCATCAGGTATTTGTCTATCTGATTTTTTTCTTTTAAAGTAAATTTCAGAGTATGACTTGGAGTCAATTTACATTATATCGATCTCCTATCTTTCTACCTAGATTAACTGAAATCTACACATGCAATAAACGTGACCCTGAGGCCCTGCAATTGGGTTCATTAACCTGCATTTATTTATGCAAAGAGTAAAGCAGACTCAAAGTGTGGGAATATTTTTAATTGAAAAATGTGGAAATGAGAAAAACAAGTTTCAATGTAATCCTCCTTTAAATAGAATATCTCAATGCCCCAAACACTCGTATCTCCAAATTCATATAGGCCTTGAAGTCTAGACTGCTGAGATGCATAATACAAATGCCATAATAGAAACCAGTGGAAAACCCAGTACTATTCCATCTGTGGAGCAGTGCTTGGTTTCACACCATTTTCAGTCTGTCTAGAATTGTTTCCTGTGTGTTAGTCACTGTTGCCACCCTGTCCCCAATTAAAAACTCAGCTCTCTTAAGAGATAGAGTGTAGGTTATTCCATTTTTGTGCTGTGCCTCACCTTGTCTAGCACTCAGCAGATATTAGATGCTCAAAAGTATTTATTAGTGGTTGACTGGAGAGATCATGGGACATCATTATTGCAGACTTCTGGGTTCACCTTGGATCTCACTCTTCATTCCCTGACACCCACTGTATCATAATTATGAAAATAGAGTGAAAATAGAGAGCTAAGGTGAGAAATAGGTGTCTATGTTAGTTAAATATTCTTCCAAGGTGCTTCTGAAGAATGAATCCTTCTAAAACAGTGTGTACAGCATTTATCTATCTGGCTGAAAAAATTAAAAACTACCTAATCTCATTTTATCACATGGTTCTGATGAGTTAATAACTTAGTCAACTGTCCAAATTAGCCACAAAATTGTGCCTAGATTAGGTGTTACATTTAGAAACAGGTTAGAAACTTTGAGGTGAGGATGATTCTGGATGCTACAGTCCTAGAATTAATTGGCTAACTAAGGTTTAAACAAATGCATCTTTTTTTCTGCATATAGGTTCATTAGGGAAAATTTTTGACAATACAAATAAGAAATTAAAAAAAATAAATCACACTGATAATCCTTCTGCCCACAGATAACCACCTTTAATTTGTAAATAACTATTTTCCCAGACTTTTTCTAGTGAGATGTAAACATAAACATGAATACATTTTTAACAACAAAAAAAGAGCTAATATTGAGAGCTGAACCCAACATACCTTCCTGCCCTCATGATATACGATTCTGGGGCAAAATATATTTTTCTGTTTCTATGCCAAACAATACTAGGAATGGATAAAAATGACTTTCTCCAGGAAATGTTTGCTTACTTATCAAGACCTACAGCTTGCTCAACAATAATTGTTCAAGACCTCACCTTACTGTGCCCGTTGATTCAAAGCTTTTACATTATCAATTTTGCCCAGTGCCAACCAGATTTTTGCCTGTCAAGACCCACCTTATAATCATTTGGCCCTCAATGGCCCTAAGACCCTGTAAATATCCTCCCCTTCTGATGTGCTACTAAGACTCTGTCAAGGAGGTGTTCTTTTTTGTTGAAGTATATCTAATAAACATAGCTTTTCTTGGTCAACAAGTTTTTCTAGTCATCTTTTCCGAGAATTATCTATCAGCCAACACTCTACACACCATTTATTAATGGGATTTTTTCATGTATACATCATGAATATCTTTCCATGCCCTTTTTCATCTATAACATCATTCAAGTGTATTACAATACATTTAACCAGTTCCCTATTATTTAGCCATTAGGGTCACTCTAAGTTTTTACTCTTATAATCAATGCAATAATGAAGTACCAATAAGCTGGCTTCTTCATTATCTCTATTTTTCCCTTAGAATAGCTTTCTGGAGGTGGAATTGCTAAGTCAAAAAGCATACCTATTGTAAGGCTCTTAAGATAGATTACTAAATTTACCTCCACATAAGGCTCTTGAGATAGATTACTGAATTTACCTCCAGATTGCTCCAACTTACTGTCTCTCAAGCAGAATATGAGGGATTATTTTCTCACATCATCCGCCCCCTGCCCCCCCCACCCCCTCCCCCCCGCCCCCTCCCCCCTCCCTCCCCCGCCCCCCTCCCCCCCTGCCGCCGCCCCTTTTTTCCCTTCTACAAGCCCCGAGCAAGCTCAGGCATGCTCCAACCACGCTCAGACATGCTCGCGCATGTTCCCTGCGCCCTTGCTCACACAGCCTGGTCTTCTCTTAAAAAGCCCA